>VMDO01002811.1:70274-158172 GCA_007922755.1 Pedetes capensis
GCAAAGATGTCACATTGAAGACGAAGGTGCGTCTGACTCATGCCATGGTATTTTCAGTGGCATCATATGGTTGTGAAAGCTGGACATTGAACAAGAGAGACAGAAAAAGAATTGATGCTTTTGAATTGTGGTGCTGGAGACGTCTATTGAATATACCATGGACTGCCAAAAGAACCAACAAATCTGTCCTAGAAGAAATGTAACCAGAGTGCTCCTTGGAAACAAAAATGGCCAGACTGCATCTTACATATTTTGGACATGTAGTCAGGAGAGACCAATCCCTGGAGAAGGACATCATGTTTGGGAGAGTGGCAGGTCAACGCAAAAGAGGAAAACCCTCCACCAGATGGATTGACACAGTGTCTGCAACAATGGGCTTAAACATAAATAAGATCGTTTGCCTGGCACAGAATCGGCAAGTGTTTCAATCTGCTGTACATAGGGTCGCTATGTGTCAGACTGGACTCGACGGCACCTAACAACAACAACAACAACAACAAGATTTATATTTTTTATTATTTATATTACTCAGAAGATGTTCATGAGTGCCTGGAGTCTGAAGTTCTGTTGTGTAACAATAGTAGGTAGTGGCATGTTGGAGGCAATTAAGGTCATGAAATTGTATATGTTAAGTCTTGAAGGTAAGTGATGGATAAGGTGATTGAAATGGTACTGTGTCTACCACAGTGTGCCAGATAGCGTAGGCAAGAGCTGAATGAATATTACTTAAGCAGAACTCATAATCAATGATAATCTCTGCCAAAATACATCAACAAGCAAGCTGCTTTCCTAGTAAAAGCCTGATTTTTAGCAAGAGATGACTTCTTATTAGATTCCTACTCCACAGGTTTCTAAGTCTCTTTTGAAAGTGCCTTGAAATTCACTGGTAGATAATATTCAAGAGTTCATACATCCTGTTTTATGCTATACTAACAAGTTGGAAAATAATTATCAGTTGGACCTCAAAAAATGAATATTAAAATGAAGTTTTTACTTGTAAAATCAAAAGAAGAAAACAGAAAAAGGCAAATACTGACCATAATTTTGAAGTAGTTCCTCTTTAGTGGAAACAATTAAAGATCGGTCTTTTGCTGACAGAACTATGGCAAGGCACACGTAATGCTGCTCGGATGAATTTGCCCGGCGGACAATGGTAAGCAATCTCACCGGATGGTTATGTGAAGGAGAGCTAAAGTGTTCAATACAAAACCAGCTAGAGTAGCTTAAGCCAGATGGAGGAGGGAAGAATCTTTCACCTAAAGTAAAAAGAGAAAAATAATAATGAAAGAGTTTGCTTTGGCTCATATTTTCATTAAAAGAGACCAATTATAGCATATAAACTCTAAATGAAGTATCTACCTTAAAAAGATATAATCTGACAAGCATAAAAAGTGTTATTTACCTGAACCAATGCCGCTGACCACAGCCCCATCAATAAGACCTGTTGTGACAGTATTATTTGTAGGGGCATTATGAGGAGCCAAACTGGGCAGAAACAGGCAACTGTTAAGAAAAAGACAATATATGTATTAAAGATCAATTCTTTTTTCTCTTAACAGTAGAGATGTACAACAGTGGAATAAATGGCCAGTATATAATGATTAAACTAGAGAGAAAAGACCAAGGAATACAACTGGATGCCTATGAAAATCTTTCCTGTCTTTTAATTATGCTGGGATTTGGCTCAGTTGGTAGAGCGCTGCACTGCAGTCTCTGAGGTCCCGAGTTCAATTCCCAGTACCACAAAAGTGGGAGAAGGACCTGGCAATCCACTCCCAAGGCAATCACGAAACAGTCAGCCATTGAAAACCCTGTGAGGGTCGCTATGAGTCGGATACCGACTCGACAGCACCTAACAACAACAACAATCGAATGATATAATTTTAAAATATCTAATAGTATCATTTTAAATTCTTTAAAAATTAAGGTAAATTTTGTGTACTCAAAACAAACGAATATGCAACCCCAATTAAAACAGAACAATTTCATCACTGTAGAAAATTTTCCCTTGTGCTCCCTTTCTAGTCCCTGTGTCCTCTGACCACTGATCTGATTGTTGTTGTTGTTAGGTCCCTTTGAGTCAGTGTCTGACTCATAGCAACCCTACATACAACAGGCGAAACACTATTGTTAGTGCTTCTCTGCTATTCATAGGGTTTTCAATGCTAATTGTTTTTGGGGAGCGGGTTGCCAGGTCCTTCTCCCTAGCCTACAGCACCTGGTGTTCCCAGGCAGTCTCCTACCCAAGTACTAACCAGGCCTGACCCTGCTTAGCTTCTGAGATCTTACGGGATTGGACGCCACAGTGGTATGGCTGCAGGCACTGATGTAATTAGTTTTGGCTATTCCCAAATATCTATTGTTTGATAAGGACTCATGACAATATTCTTAAAATACAACTACAGAGCCAGGTACTGTGGTACACATCTGTAATCTGAGCAACTTGGGAAGCTGAGGCAGAAGAATCATTAGTTTGAGACCAGAGACAGCCTATGCAATTTAGCAAGACCCTATCTCAAAATGAAAAATAAAAACAGGGCTCAAGGTGCAGCTCAGTGGTAGAGCACATGCCTAGCATGCATGAAGCCCTGGGTTCAACTCTCCAGTACTGAAAAAGACAAAACAAAATAAAACAAAATAAAATAAGCAACAAACAAACACACAAAAAACACCCTGAAGTTATAACATGCCACAGACAACTAGTACACACATAAATTATCTGTTAGCATTCAAATAGCTAACAGATCTACCTATTAGTAAAAACAGAAAAATAACAATGAAACAGTTTGTGTTGACTTATATTTACATTAAAAAGAGAAGCCAACCAAAGCATACAAACTTTATAACCTATCTATTAGGCCTATTAGCATTTGTGTGTATTTTGAGGCTGCTGGATTTTACAAACCTCTAGATTCTGTATAGATTCTTAATTCCTGCTTCTACTACTGCAGCATCTTCAGCCATTTAACTTAATTTAATGGTCTGAAGTGATAGTTACTGAATGTTCAAAATGTTGTTATTGTTAGGTGCCCTTGAGTTGGGTCCGACTCTTAGCAACCCTGTGTGCAACAGAACAAAATGCTACTCAATACTGTGCCATCCCCAGTGCTATTGTTGGTGCTTCTCTGCTATTCATAGGCTTTTCAATGGCCGATTGCTTCAGGAGTGGGCTGTCAGGTCCTTCTCCCAAGCATTCAGCACTTAGTATTCCCAGGTGGTCTCTCATCCAAGTACTAACCAGGCCCGCCCTGCTTAGCTTCAGAGATCTGATGAGACTGGATACCAGAATGGTACAGCTATAGGCCTTTCATAATGTATAAGACACCATCCTAGCCAGATGCAGTGGTGCACACCAATATTCCCAGCAAATTGTGAGACAGAAGCTGCAGGATCACAAGTTGGAAGCCAGAAGCTGCCTGCATAACTTAATAAGACCTTGTCTCAAAATCAAAAGTGGGGTTAAGGCTCAGCGGTGGAGCACTTGCAAAGCATGCATGAGACCCTGGGTTAAAGACCCCAGTACCGCAGGAAAAAAAAAAAAGATACTTACCTGACTAGCTCTTAATCTAATTTTAATTTATATATTACATATGCATTTACAATTACTATATCAGGCATTTGCCTGCAACCATAGCCCTGTGGCATCTGATCCCGTCAGATCTTGGAAGCTAAGCAGGGTCGGGCCTGGTTAGTACGTGGATGGGAGACCACCTGGGAACACCAGAAGCTATAGGCTTGGGAGAAGGACCTGACAACCCCCTCCCAAAAATCAATCTGCCATTGAAAACCCTATGCATAGCAGAGAAGCACTGACAATAGTGTTTCCCCTGTTGTACAGAGGGTCGCTATGAGTCGGATACCAACTCGAAGGCACCTAACAACAACAACATCAGGCATTAGCAAATTTTCTGGAAAGGGCCAAATGGTAAATATTCTATGCTTTGTGAGCTGGGCAATTTGCATCATAACTACATAACCCTGACATTCTAGCTCAACACAGTTACAGAAAATACATACATAAATGAATGAGGCTATCTTCCAATAAAACTTCATTTACAAAACAATAAAGCATAAAAAACTGACTAGCAAAAACAGATTTCACCCAGATTATTGATTCCATTGTTATATCACTTTAGTTAATGTAATAATTTTTAAAATTAAATATAGAAATCTTAAAGTAGCATACTCAACAAAGTGAAACCATTTGAAAACATATAGAAAAGTAAATACTTTAATCAAGTAGATTTAAAACCAAAGATCTATTTGCAAAAGCAAGCGTGAGGCATAAAATAATAAAGGTTTAGTTACTATGCAATTTCCTTACCCAAATCCTTCAAGGGAAGTATCAAATTCAACAAAAGCTGGAGTAACTGATGACCCATGAAGTCTGATGTCATGTGGAGTTGTCATGGAGACCAGACACTTCACTCTGGTCAAGGGTACAGTACTTCCTTCTGCAGATTTCACCAAACTTTTGCTTATCCGGTAATGGTTATCTTCATGTAAGCTAAAAACATTATCAGAACCCAGACCTTCCAGAGATGTGATCATACTACCTGTAATTCAAAGAAAATCTCTTGGGAAAAACATCATATAAAATTTTAAGATAACTTTATAAGACTGGGTTATTTTTAAAAACTACTCTACAATATATAGTATAATAATTTTCTTTTTAAATACCAAAGCCATTTATCCACTTTAAATGCACTTTATGTTCCTTTTTTACTTAAATAGCTGTGTTTCCTTTTGAACTTAATACCAAAATAATGTACACATTGCTGAAACAGTGGAAACTACAGAGTATAAATAAGAATAAAAATCATTAGTAATCACCATTTAAGCCACTGTACAACGTAATTTAATTTTAAGCATCAGTTACCAGTTCATAAAACAGGTTATACTTTTATTTCACAAAACTACTACTAATTATTTCTCTGAAAAGATAGCAAAATAGAAAAATTATAACACAAACAAGTAATTTTTCTTATAAAAAATATCAGATGAAGCCAGCCGCGGTGGTGCACGCCTGTAATCCCAGAGGCTCAGGAGGCGAAGGCAGGAGGATTTCAAGTTTGAGACCAGAGGCAGTCTGTGTAACTTAGCAAGACCCTGTCTCAAAAAGTAAAAAAAAAAAAAAAAAAAAAAGGGGGCTGAGGGTGCTGCTCAGTGGTCCAGCACTTGCAGAGCATGTAAGCATGAGGTCCTGGGTTCAACACCCAGTACTAAAGAAAAAAAAAAAAATCAGATGAACAGCAGCAACTTGCTTCACCTACCTTCTCTCCATTTTTAATTCTTTCACTAGAACTACTGGAATTAAATATATGATCACAAAAATACTTGACTTTAAGGACTGCTATATGTATATAAATGGTAACCATTTCTAGAATGAAAAGATAAATTTTAAACAAACTGTCTTGGTCTTTCCAAGAATACATCACAAATGCAATGAAGAACACAGTCCCTCTGAAAATGAACCACATGAGTACAGGTAATGGTTTTCCTCTTCAATGTGCTAGATATTTGGACAACCATAAAAATACTGTAATATTCTCTTAGGGAAAGAAGCTATTTTTGTTTCTACTCTTAGCAAAGGAAATTACAACTCAACTTTAAAGAACTATATAAAATGCAAAAATAACAATGATGCATAAAAGGGATGTGTATTAATTAATAATGTAAAACTGCAATACTTTCTGTTTCCAATAAAACTGTGTTGGAATGCAAAAGATCTTAAAGTTTCTGTAACATAGTATTTCCTAATCACTGATAATAATGGATAAGACGAAAGATTAAGGCTGAAATAAAGATGTTGGCTCTAGATGACCATTACCTCTTTCCAAAGTGGCCATTCTAGGGTAGGTATATAGTTCAGTGGTAGGGCTATTGCCTAGCACGGTTGAGGCCCTGGATTTGATCCCCAGCATGTTAAAAACAAAACAAAACAAAACAAAAAACCCAAAACAGCCATTCTATTTTACTAAGTATTGTTTTTGCTTGTTTCCCTAGTAACGGTCATTGTTTTTTTTTTTTTTTTTTGCGGTACTGGGGGTTGAACCAGGGCCTCGCGCCTGCATGCTCTGCAAGTGCTGGACCACTGAGCTGCACCTCAGCCCATTTTTTTTTAACTTTTTGAGACAGGGTCTCGCTAAATTACGCAGACTGTCTCTGGTCTCCAACTTGTGATCCTCCTGCCTCCGCCTCCCGAGCCGCTGGGATTACAGGCGTGCGCCACCACACCCGGCCTAGTAACGGTCATTGTAAATATACCAAAATATTATCATAGTTAATGATACAAGATGAATTATAAAGTAAAAAGTCAGCAAAACCACAGAATCACCCTTGGGAGCAAGTCCAATACAAGTAAGCTCTACTAAGAGCATTGCCTGTAGCTCTCAAGCCAATGGAGTCCAATGCTTCCCCCATGTTCCAGGACAGACTGGTAGGTAATGCCTGGCTCACTCCTAAAATCATTTTTCTACCAGCCTAATGCAAGATCTTCTCTTTGGAGGCTCCTCAACAATACTATCATGTATCTTACAAGGAAGCTACTATCTACTCTTCTACAAGTCTTTTGTTGATTTCAAAACATTGCATTCCATTGTCTTTTCCATGCTAATTCGTGCCATTATGCTGGAGGATGTCAACATCCACATGAACAACCTATCTGACACCTCCCTTCTAGTTCTAGGACCACCTTTCCTCCAATGAGCTTCACCCCGAACCCTATTTTAGTCCTGGCTTCAATTCTTTCCCTCTCAAATCGACTCCTTGGTGCATAACTTTAATTTTATCAGTATTTCTAACTACCCATCCTCCAGATCTTTATGCAGGAGCTGTCCTGCAAATCCACATCCTGACTTGGGAAAGGCAAAGAAATAATTGCTTAACTGAGAAAGAAGCATTCCCTCTTTCATGCCAAAAGTTAGTCTGCTTATAATTACCATCTCTGGATCCTTATAAACTATCAGTCATCTCTTCCCCATCCTAACTGCTCCTTTGCTCAGTTAATCAGCCTGATTGTGCATGTTTCCACTTAAATAAAAACAAACAACAAACGCTTTCTTTTCTTTACAAATTTCTTGAACTAATATTCATCTCCCACATGATTTTCATTAATAAAATAAACTAGTCAAGTGCCATGATGCATACCTGTAATCCCAGCTACTTGGAAGGCTGAGGCAGGAGGATTGCAGGTTTGAGACCAGAGGTAGCTTATGCCACTTACCAACACCCTGTTGCAAAACAAAACATAAAAAAGTGGCTGGGGAAGCAGCTCAGTGGTGGATTGCTTGCTTAGTATGCAAGACCCTGGGTTCAAACTCTAGTACTGCAAATAAATAAATAAGCATACACACCAACAAAAAGAATGTCAAAAGTCAACTTACTTCTCATCTCTGGTTCATAACTCAATGAACTTGGTTTGTGGACCCTATATTGTTTTAGCAATTTTTTGTCCCAGGCACCACAATTTAAAGGACTCGCCAAACGCAAAAACTCTCTAAAGAAGAGACAAAGCAAAGTTATTCCTTAGTTGAGAATATTATTCAGAAATTGAACACACAAAAATGAGATTTAATGAATTACACTAGTTAAAATACAAAAGAAAAAGTTATTATAAAATAATATACATTAATTTCATACTTCAATCACCGTATACCTATATATACTAAGTATTTTTCAAAATTCATGTTTTTAGAAGTTAACAAAAATGCTTAAGAGGCCCTAACTCCAATATGTCTAAAACTAAATCCATCACCTTATATCCAAGCCTAGAGCTTTTCTTATGTTCTCTATCTCATCAAAATATGCTTTCATTCTTGTTCTTTCTTTGACTTTCTACATGCAGATAATCAGAAAGCCTGGCTGAATCTACTCCCTGAAAATATTTCAAATCTGCTGTCTTCTCTCCATTTCTGCTAATACCACTCAGACTAACCACACTATTTTTGTATTCTTGAAACACAGTCATAATTACCTCCTGTGATACCAGTCTTGTCCCAAATCAATCCCATTCATTATTGTCTTTAAGAAATAAAATTTAGCCAATGCCACTTTTTTTTTTTAAGACTGCAATGGCCATCCATCTCTAATAGATGGAAACCCAAACCTCCAAACAGCTAGTGTAGATTACCACACTTGAAATGATTTCTACATTGATCTCCAACTTCACTGCTTTTATTTTTCCTCCCAATTAAAAATACTGTTTGAGGCATACTTAATTCTTCTAATTCCCTAGGAATGCTGTATTCCTTTCTTATTGTATGATGGTCCCATCACATTTGTCTCTCTCATTGCTGAGAATATTCTTTACCCCACTTTTTATCTGGCTAACTGCTTTCCACACTTTCTTCTAAACTTGCCAGTTCCTCTCCAGTCTCCATACTCCCTAAAACATCTGGGTGAGTTGTCTTGAAATAAACTCTATAATACTGCTATTACAGAACTTAAACACATTTTTAATTTCTTGCTCATCTCACTGTATTTCTTATAATTCTATACATTTTTATAGAGCATTATCTTTCCTTTTTCTGTTCAGCAGTGCCTAATGTAGAGTAAGAGTTTAAAAAATCAATAACATATCTTTTAGATCAGGAAATAACAGTTATGAATAAAGTATATTCCATATCTATAATCTTTACTAAACAAGCTGTTTCTGTTCTTATTCCAAGAACTGAAAACAGTACAGACTATTACAAAGGAGTAGAATATGAAATCAGGGGAGCATGTCTTGTTGGAATATGACATACAAGGATATAACAGATTGTGCCGGAGCTATATATAACAGGATTCCTTAATATCTTGTTATTAATGGCATCATGTAGAAAAAATAAAACAAAACAAAAAAAAACAGTATTTTTCTGTTTTTCAATTCAGAAAAAAAAAAAAGGTTTTAACAGTAAACTGTTACCTAGTTTTTCATGTAGAATATTATATACAAATAGTTTCTTATCCATGGTTGTAAGTAGCAAGAGCCTTGCACCATCACTTGACTTTTTCTGTGAATTCATTCATTGTAAGAACTGAGCATGTTCAAATGGCTGGCTTTTACTTTTTACCTAAACTATGCAATATGACTTTCTTGCTTTGGTAAAAGACTAGCATTAGGTTTGAGAGATAGTTTCTCTATGTCTCTGTCTAGTTTTAGAGTAGCAGATTATCAAAAAGGATCAGGGCAAAATATCAATGCTATTTTCAAAGCTTTAGGATTGTGAATATCTCCATAAGATGATGGATGAAGTAAGTACGATTATCACATTCATCTTGTTATTATCAATGCTTATTATCAATGCTTAGCACGCTGCCTGACATAACATTGCTTGACAAATGTTTTTCTTAATCTGTGTAAATTTTTCTTAATCTACAATTAGTTTCAATTCAGTTTTAAAAATGGCAAATAAATTTCAACCCCTTTAAAGAAAGTACGTAAGTTTTACATGATTGAAGTAAATAAAAATAATTTAATAAAGAAGAATGGCTCATAGTTTCCAAAATGACAATATGAATATATTTTTGTAAGAAGAAACAAGACTGGTATTAAACCTATTTGGCTATGTGATTTGGGGGGAAATGTAGAGAAAAAAAGCTTAAAATTCAGCAAGTTTTATTTTAAAAATGTACAGTACTGTCTCTCTTGCCTTAAAAGGGGTTATTGAAAACCGTATCTTTCTTGAGCTAGGGATTTAGCTCCATGGCAGAGTGCCTGCCTAACATGCATGAGGCTCTGGTTATGCTCCCCAGGACCACAAAAGGAAAAAAACAAAAAGAAACCAAAATGCAAGCCAATCTCAAAAGGTCACATACTGTATGATTTACCTGTGAGTGTGGTGTATGTGTGGGTATGTCAAAATGACAAAATTATGGAGATGGAGAAAGAGTAGTGGTTTCCAAGGGTTAGGGATGGTGGAAGGGAATGGATATGACAATAAAGAGGTAGCACTAGGGAGATAATAGTGACAATTTGGATTATGTGGGTGGGTACATAAATTGATACATGGAGACAGGCATGGTGGCCTGGAATTCTAGCACTCAGGGAGGCTGAGGCAGAAGGATCTCAAGTTCAGTGTCAGCCTGGGTTACACAGTGAGACCTAGTTAAAAAAAAAATCTACAAATAGATCCAAAAAGAGAGAATTAAATGTACACATGGACTGGACACATCATACTAGTATTAATTTCCTGGTTTTGATATTGTACTAGGATGTAACTACTGGAGGAGGTTGGGTGAGGGGACAAGGAATCTTTCTGATCTATCTTTACAACTTATGTGAATATGTAATTATTTCCAAATAAAAATGTTTAGAAAGTATTTTTAAAGAGTTCTTATGTAGAAAAAGTTCTTAAGTATAAAGTAGATATAAGTCCCATGCATATTAAATATCATGTTATTTTTAAAGGAAATGAGTTTGCTACATTCAACTGGAAGATACCCAATGGACAAGAATGTTCTTTACTAAAGCAGACTTGTTCTTAAGTGTTCTAGTTTGAATATTTTGTCTGTGTTGGTTGTGTTTTGGTTTTGTCCACAGGTAACTACATATATATCCATTAAAGTAAGAACTTTTGAATCATCCGGACTCAAGGAACTGCCATTACTAGATGTGGCCTGTCTGAACACAAAAAGGAACTTACTGACCTCAGCACCATGGGCTCCAGGGCCTGGGAGGCTAAGCGTTCGAACATCCGCTGTAGAGGTGGGTGGAGAGAGTGGTCCTCGTCAGCCAGGGCAGCACTGCACCTCTGCAGCAGT
Source organism: Pedetes capensis (assembly GCA_007922755.1). Lineage (NCBI taxonomy): Eukaryota > Metazoa > Chordata > Mammalia > Rodentia > Pedetidae > Pedetes > Pedetes capensis. Next base: position 81,021 of record VMDO01002811.1, read on the forward strand.
CGTGCATGAAGACCAGCTTCACACATGACTTGCTGGTTTCTTTCTGTGTGCACCAGGGATTGTAAAATATTTGCCACGGCAAGTTGAAGGTCCAAAGCATGCTAAAGTCAACAAAAAAATCCATACCACCAGGGCATTCTTAGTGAGACAGGTGACAGTTCTTTCTACAGGAAACATACCTTTTAATATGAGGTCTCTGAATGTTTCAAAATATATTCTGATAAATTAAGTAACTGGCTTAGACTCTATTCACTTATAATTATTTTGGGTTACATGATCATATAAGTAATACTAGTTCTATTTTTATAGAAATAGTAGGTATAAAGTCTTCTTCCTGACGGATAGATAACTAGCTTAAAGGAAGGTTTACAATGTATTTCTGGCATGTGAGGCCTTAGAGTCACAGAACATTTTAATAAAAATAGCCAATCAAACTCCAACTCACACAAACTTTTGGGTACTACAAGTCAAAACAGATAAATAGCCTCAATGTAGTATCCTCCATCATTTTTCTTTCTGTATTACTAATTAACAATTTCCACTATTGTGCAGGATTTAACAAGGGAAAGCAGAATTTTTCTAGCACCACAGGTAACCATCTTGGAGGCATCAGTAACAAATGAATTTTGTTTGAAAAGATAAATACATACTACTTGTCCTGCAAGGCTAAGACTCAAACAGAAAAGTCCTATTGTTTCCTTTATCTTCTTTAGTATATGACATGTAACAGTTCCATATCACTTTCTTTCTCCCTGCTCCCTTCTTCATGCAAGCATACTTTTCCTTTCACTCATTAAAGATGGAAAGGAACTAACATATCCAAGCTTACTTCTGGCTGCGTCACTGATCCAACAGAGGCCAGGAGGTCCAGCATGGCCAGCATTGCTCCAGGATGGATGATCACGGCATCAGAACTCTGGAGAGGCGAAGTTGTCACATGTAGTTTCAGGTCAGCAACATTTTTTGCAGGGTAAACAGGGGGAGTTGAAACAGAATGATATGCATGCCTATAAAACAGAAGGGTTGTTTAGAATTTAATCACAATCATATTCTCAGTTCATTTTCTTCATCTTCTATTACTTTTATGCACTGATAAGCAAAAAGTCTTGTAACTCAAGAGTGGGTTATAAAACACCTTGTGGTCAGGATACAGAAAAGCAACATCAACTCTCAGTGAGTCACATACAGATAATGTAACTATCAGTGTTTTTGGCCCTTATGTGTCTTCACTACTTACTATTAAAGAATAGTACCTGTACCAGAATATGGAAAGAATAGGTAAAATTGCCAGGCACTGTGGCACATACTTGTAATCCTAGCAATTCAGGAGGCTGAGGCAAGAGTTCAGGACCAGAGAATAAGTATACTAAGCATCATGTAAGTTTTGTAGTTTGTTTGGAACTACATTTACTCTTTGCATCTATCTCCCCCACCACTGAAAATATTCATCACAACTTTTAAATACCTTAAAAGGCATACTTTATGGAACAAGTTTCTGTGAGTTAGAAAGCCAAGCCATGTTCTGAATGTGCACATTTCTTCTCATCAATGGTTTCCCCTTTTACTTCAGACTATGTTTACCTATAATTCCTGAATTTGTGCAGCTTACATGTTGACATTAACAAACAGATGCTTGAGGCTACAGCCTGTAAGAGCTTGTTGGTCCAGTCAGTTGGTCTCAGCTTAATCTGTCTAATGCTGAGCTCTGTCACTGAAAGCAGTGCTGTTTCAGTTATTTGGCATGAGATCAGCTTGGGAAACAGACGCTCTACATCAGTGATTTAATACTAAAGAATTGGCACTTCCATGATTTTTTTTTTTAACAGTACCATTCTCTTTTTAGTGGAGAGTTTATGAAAGCATTCAGCTTCATTTTATAAAAAAGCACATGGGTTCTCCTAGTTTATTTAAAAGTCAGCATATCCTCCACCATTCATCTTTTCACTCCTTGTATTTTGCTACTTTTCAATCAGAAAGATTTAACTTCTAAACTTAGAGATTTCTAATTGCTTATTACTAACAGACATCCTCCTCTTACGTTGTGCCCTTTATTCATTAAAATGTTTTGAACTACCTGACAAAAAAGATTCATAACTCCTCTGTAGCATAACAGAGGTCTCCAATAATTGATTTTTAAAGATTCATAAATAGTATTTTCATTACACACAAAAAAAACCCTCAAATCTGAAAAAAACATAGATTCTAACTGTATATTTTACTTACAGGTCTTCCTTCCAAACTTATTTCTGAATTAACAGATTTAATCCAGATCTGATACAAGGGAAGACATTTTTATGTTTTCAGAAGGTGAGTAACAATTATAGTAGTAAACTTTCCAAATCTTATATAAGATGACAATATTCTCTTAAAGGAACTACATGGATTTTAAACTAGAAAAATATCGCAGACGTCACTAAAATCTAAAACATGATACTTGTTAACTAAAATTAGGTGAAATTGTGATTTTTAAAATTTTTATACAGCATTTATTTTTTGCTTGGTTGTGCTGGGGATTGAGTCCAGTGCCCTATGCGTGCTAAGAAAGCATGTTACCTCTGAGCAATATCCTCAGCCCAGCATTAATTCTTTCTAAATACCACCACCACAGGTATTACCACTTTTTAAATTCATGGATTATGATTAAGTTTATTTAACAGTTAATTCAGAAGCAAGACCTAATCATTTACAAAGAGGATAAAATGACACTTCAAATGAAAGTTAAATTTTATGTTGCAGTTATTTTTAAAAGTTATAGAGACTGCTATTTGATATTTCAACCTAAATTCTTACATATATTTAAGACTAATCTACCTCTTTTGGCAATATACTGTATAAATATTTAAATTCTGAATCTGCTTTGCATTATCTGCTTTGAGTGACAGATCCTATATTTGCACAGTAACTAGCATTGGCCTATTCTTTTCTCCATGACAGATCCATTTTGTATAGTTTTGATTATTTATATTTTGTTTTCACGTCCTCTAACTCTGAACATTGCTCAGCTCTAATTCTGTTCTATTATTCCTTCCAAATAATAAATTATGCAAAAGGTCATGTGCTTTAATTTTCCAAATTTGAGGCTGGCCAGTTTTTTCCCTCCAATTTTCAAAATAATTAGAAAGCTGTGTGTGGTGGGACATATCCACAATCCCAGGATTTGGGAGGGTAAAACAAGAGGATTATGAGTTCAAGGCCACCTGGCCTTTAGAGTGAGACCCTGTCTCAAAAATGAAAAGAAAGAGAGAGAGAGAGATCTCCTGTTTTCTCTCACAAGTTCAAAGCTTCCTTGGAATCTGAATGCTCCACAAATAATAAAAACATTGTACAACACTGGTTTCTCCTTTTGCAACCCAAACCAACATGTATTGCCAAAACAAAAAGATATCCATGAGCTATGGTAATTTAAGAAGTTCTAGAAATACTGTGCCTAAAATCCTAATGTTAAAAGGTACTCTTTTTGAATTTATCAAGTAAAAACATTATATTATTTACTCAATTACAATTCTTATTACTAAACAAACTGTATGTAGTACTGCGGATGTGGCTTAGTGGCAGAGCACTTGCTTAGCATGTGCAAAGCCCTGTGTTCCATCCTCCATCACCACAAGAAAACAAACAAACAAACTATATGTAACCCTACTAAACTGCCAACTTCAGAATGTTGATGCTGGGGCTGGGGATAACCCAGTGGCAGAGTGCTTGCCTCACATGTGTGAGGCAGGTCCCGTGTTTAATCTGAAGTACTGCAAAAGTCAAAACTAAAACAAACCAAAAAACCACAACAAAAACAAAAACCCCAAAGTCAATACTGGTCTCCTTAGCATGAACAATATCTGGGGCTTCTCATTGTTGGGGTGGCATCAGTTGTAGGACTAATAGAGAACTCATATGCATTAGGTCTCACTGTGCTAATAGGACAGCTTAACAAAGGCAAAGACCAGGTATCTCTACAAGAAGCAAATGATGAAAACATTTCTGATATAGCCCAAAATAACTCTATCCAAAGGAAGAAAATGCTGTCTTTCCTTTGCCAATTACCACTTAAATAATAGAAGTTCTGCTGGATTTTTAAGGAAATCTGTGAATTTCTACTTTGTGGTTCTGGTTTTATAGGTATAAAGGACTAAATGGTTTGGAATACAGCAGTTTTAAGGCCTTTACCATTTATGATATAATCATCATATTTTAAAATTGTGATTTTTTTAAGTAATTTCAATTTAGTAATTGGAATTATTTCTCTAACATTCAATAGTTCTTTGAGATCCTGAACACACATGAATCTTCAAACACAAGTATCTTTTACCGCATTCATTTTAGCATCAGAAAACTATAGTAAGTCAACCCAAATCTATTTAGTTTATAGTTTTTTTGATTAAGATCAGTTCTTTAAGAGAAAAGAAATAGGGGCTCAGGGGTCTGGTTGGCATGCACAAGGCCTTGGTTCAATCTGTAGTACCTCAAGTGAAAGAAAACAAAACCAAACCAAAAAACAACAAAAATATTAGTTTTGGAGCAGAATATATTGAACAAACCTAAATTCATTTAAGTCTATTCTGAACTGTCATAATTAACAAGATATAAACACAAGTATGAATTTAAGGTAAAAAAGAAAATATGTCTTTCTGAATACCTAATGAATATTACTATGGAAATACAGTTGGTTTGTAATCCCAGTGACTCAGGAGGCAGAGGCAGGAGGATCACAAGTTCGAGATCAGAGGCAGTCTGCATAATTTAGCAAGACCCTGTCTCAAAAAGTAAAAAAATGGGCTGGGAGTGCTGCTCAGTGGTCCAGCACTTGCAAAACATGCAAGTGCAAGACCCTGTGTTCAATCCCTAATACTGGGGGGGGAAAAAAAAAAAAAAAAGAATAAAGAAAAGAAACAGCTCATCCTTAGTATTCCCATGGGATTGGTTCCAGGACCCCTTATGGATACTGAAATCCATGGATGCTCAAGTCCCTTATATAAAATGTAGTATTTGCATATATTCTAAACACATTGTACCATGGAACATTTCTAGATTATTTATAACACCCAATACAATGTAAATGTTATACAAATAGTTTTTATACTTATATTTTTCAGGGAAAAATAACAAGAAAAAGAGTCTGTACATGTCCAGTACAAACATCCCCTTTTTTTTTTTTTCAGTACTGGGGGTTGAACCCAGGGCCTCACGCTTGCATGCTTTGCAAGTGCTGGATCACTGAGTTGCACACTACCAGCCCTTTTTTTTTTCCACTTTTTGAGACAAGGTCTTGCTAAGTTAAGTAGATTGCCTCTGGTCTCAAACTTGTGATCCTCCTGAGCCACTGGGATTACAGGCGTGAGCCACTTTGTCCGGCTTTTCCTTTTTTTTTTTTTTTTTTTTTAAGACAGTGTCTGGCTGTGTAACTCAGGCTGGAACTTGCTATATTGACCAGGCTAAGGTGACCTGCCTCAGCCTCCCCAAGTGCTGGGATTATAGGTATGTAGCACCATGCCTAGCTCAAACACAAAGTTAAAAAAAAAAAATCAATCTGAGGTTGGTTGAACTTACAGGCATAGGAAGCTGGCTATATGCTGAAATATAGGATGTGCGATACATATTTTTGAAGCATTAATCACAATTACATTCAAGATTCAAAATGTGAACAACAGTAGTAAGTATAAAATGACAACATAGCACGTCCCCAGCATTTGTCTTTACAAACTACAATTAGAAACATTTATATAAGCATTAAGGACATGTACTGCTTATGAAGAAAACAGAGGAAGAAAGGAGGAATGCATCGTGCCAACTACATACTATAATCCTTTTACGTGTGGGCTGCAAATGAAATTTTACATGGATCTTAACTGTTCTTTTGTCAATCAACTGCTGTTGTTTTTTAAGTGATAAGCTTTATATATGATGCAAACTAGAAGGATAAAAGTAAGAACTAGGGTAGGTTTTTTTCTTTACTTTTTCTAAACTAAAGTTTAGCCTTTACAAGTCTCTAATAACAGCATCATGTTTCAACTGGTTGAACCTGATTGGGAAAGTACACACTTCCTCCTAGCGCTATGAAATTTATTTTGGTTTAAGTAAAATCTAGTTGGACATGGTGGCACATGCCTGTAATCCCAGCCACTTGGAAAGAAGAAACACCCCCACACTAGGAAGATTGCAAAGTTTGGGGCCAGACATAGCCCTGCATAACTTGCTCAGACCTTGATTCAAAAATGAAGAATAAAAAATAGGCTGAGGCTGCAACCCAGAAATAGAGCACTTGCAAAGTATGTGTAAGGCCCTGGGTTCAACTTCCAAGTACCACAAAAATAAATAAATGAAAATGGAAGTAAAAACTGAAGAATGACCCTAACAACATTTAAAGTAAAAAGAAAAAATGAGAAGTAGCCTACTTAAAAATGCACTAAGTCCTCATTTCTTAATTTTAATAAAAGATTTGCCTACTCTAAAAACAAAAATGTACTTTAGACTAAAGAATAGAAATGAATGAAAAATTCTACATGTCCTTCATAGTTTCATAACATAAAAATATTTTATTCTCATAAATATAAAAGGGAAATTAAAAATTCTTAAATGTAAAAAAAGAAAAGAAAAACCACAAAAACAAATAAACTTTAAAAAATCAACTAGAAAGCCAAAAAAACAAACAAAAAAAAAAAACCCCAAAAAGATCCCTTAAGTTACAAACCACAGTCACCACATCAAGACACATCAACAGTCACACAAATAAAGATTGACTTCTCTTTCAAGATCAGTACCTTTTCCTGGACAAAGCTGGTGTCCCCCAAGGAGAGGGAAGAGAAGACTCACTTGTCAGGCAAGGAGGGATCTGTTCTGCACGACTACAGACAACAAAACAGACAGGGTGGTTTAGAGAGGTTAGCAGAAGAGAACACTAGGTTGGCAGTTGGTTAGTTTCACAAGAAATGCCAGTAAAAGTTTAATAAAGAACATCCTCCATATTCAGCAGGAACAAAGAACAAGACTACCACACATGCACTGAATGACAGGGTAGATGCTTATTCTACTAATGTTAACACTTAACACATTTGTTAAACAGACTGATGTAGGCCCTTTTCTTGACAATGCAAACTAAGACTGAGGTATATTAACTAGGAAAAGTAGAAAACAAGAGAAAAGAAGCTGCATCTGATTACATAAATTTAAATATCTTATTCCCTCACTTCTGCACAATCCCGTTTCCTATAAATTAATAATAAATATACATTTTTATTTTCAGAATGGAAAAAAATGGGCAACAATTTTTCTTACTATACCTGGGTTTTCACATCTATTAAAGACTAAGAAATATTGTTAAGAAGAAATATCTCAGTTGAAGCTGGGCACCATGGTGCACACCTGTAATCCCAGTAGTTTGGGAGGCTGAGGCAGGAGGATCATAAGTTTGAGGCCACTGGCAGCCTGTGTCACTTAGCAAGACTCTCTAAAAATAAAAAATAAAAAAAGGGCTGGGGGTACAGCTCAGTGGTAGAGCACTTGCCCAGTACGTGTGAGGCCCTGAGTTTAATCCCCTAGTACTACAGGAAGGAAAGAAGGAAATATTTTAATAATCTTCAATAACCAAACAATTACAGTGTTTTGTGACCAATTCCACAAAGGGAAAATTCAGAGTTCTAAGGAAGAACATACAAGAACTGTAATTGTTTCGGTGTTTGTATTATTGGCCAAAGAAAAGCAAGGATCAAGGCAGACACGTACAGGGTTGAATCCTCAATTACTAAATACACAATGATTTGGTATGCACCAAGTTTTCATTAAACATTTGGTTACTGAAGAAATGAGTGAATGACTATTATGGATTCTTGGATTTGATGATTCAAGATACTAATATGTCTCTTGGGGAGCTGTCTTATTACATAAGGATTATGAAACATTAAGAATGTCAGGTTATCTGCTATCTCTCTGGAAATATGTAAAACAATAACCATGTACTCCTGTTGATAACCAGTAAGTCCAGATGCACCTAATGTTTTTTGAAGGTAAAGAGGAAAAAGAGCACAATAGCAGGCCTACCATAAAAGAAAGACATGACAGAAACTGTTCTATTAAATGGAATGAAATCTAACTGAATCTGAATTTATAAATAATACATGGGCTTCAATGCTGAAAAATTTAACACCAGGTCAATAATAATATTCCCACCAAAAGTGATACGTTTCAAACAAATAGGAGAGAAAGTTCATTTGTTTTCATTTTCCTTGGGGTTAACTTATTGTAGTCATGTTTTGTATACCCTATAATTCAGAAGACAAGGCAGAGTCATACCTGTCAAAAGAATCTGTGGCTACTTTGTAGAGATAAATAAAGAGTTTACTGCAATGCCGCAAAGTAGGTGACACTGAGTCCATTGCGATCATGTCTTCCTCTAATAATCTTTGAAATGGCTGTGTGTTTGAGGGGAAGACACTCATGGCGCTTATTTTTCTTAGGTCTGAGAAGCAGCCAAGAAATCGAATGGCATCTGCCAACTTCTCATACTGAATCTCTGTTTTGAAAAAATGAGAGTTGGCTGGCTCATAGCGCATTGCTGCAGTCAATGTGCAGAACACAGTGTGGAGAAGTTCAAACACTTGATTCTGGTTCACTCTCTCCCAGCCATTCTTTGGTGGACAGCTCAAAGATCTTTCCATAGCAACGAGCAAGGATGTAATGTACACAAATCCTCCAACTTTCCTAAAAACTGTTCTTGAACGATGGCTTTCTCGAAGGACAGACAGGAGGGCCTATAGGGGACAAAAGATAAAATAAAACAAATATAATTCAAATTTTTAAAAAATCAAAATAAAACACAGCCGTGCATGAATGTCAAAGAACACCACTGTGTGAATGAATACCTGATGTGAATGTTTTTGTCATTTACCCAATAAGTTGTTCTGTAAAGAACACCAAACATTTTGCTAATTGAAAGAAAAAACCATTATCATATTAAAGGCAGAGATAATTTTGAGTAACACTATCCCATATTTCTTCCCATAGAATGAAGTTATACTCAAATGCTAGCTAAAAGCTTTCCCTAAGTCTTTAATTGGTAATGCTAGCAATGAATTTAGTGCTTTTACAAAGTAATTTTATTAAATAAGTAAAATACATATTCTACTCTAATTTCACACCATCATGAAAATCTGTGACTGTGTATGTGTACATAAACTGACTGACCCTAGGATGGATCAGAGATGGGTCAGGAAAGCCAAGATCTGAGGTCTTTTGATTCATGTAGAGTGGACATATTCTCACGTTTTAGAAAGAGGACTCATGTTAGAGGGCTTACTACACATTCTACCTTGCAAAGTGAATGGGAACGTGAGGGCTGAAAGTATGCTCTTTCCCAGAAAGATAATAAGCTCTAGCCTAAAGTAAATAAGCAAATCAAACTTTTATAACTATTATTTATTGAATTATCATATTTTTAGCTTAGCCAATTATTTAAAATAATACATAATGTCACTTATTCTTTACTGGGCATTTATTATATACTAGACACTAAGTGCTTTCATGCATTATCTTTAAACCTCTCAATAATGCTATGTGTTAGATACTACAGGTGAGCATCTCTTTTCCAAAATGCTTGGGTCCAAAAGTTTTTTAGATTTTGGGGGGAATATTTGTACAAGCACAACAAGACATCTTACAGATGGGACCCAAGTCTAAACACAAAACTCATTTATGTTTCATATTTATATTATGCCCATAGTCTGAAGGTAACTTTATGCAATATTTTTAATAATTTTGTGCATAAAACAAAGTTTTGAGGTATTTTCCATTTGTGGCGTTGTATCGGCATTATAAATATTTCTGGAATTTGGGACTTCTTGGACTTTGGATTTTTGGGTTATATCATCTTCCCTACTTTATATATGAGGAATTAAGGCTCAAAATAGTCAAATAGTTTGCTAAAGACTGCACAGTATATATAATGAATGGCAAAGGTAGGATTCAAACACAGGCTAGTCTAACTTCTCTACTCATGCACTTAACCATGACATTAAACTGTCTTGAACTGCAATCTGAAATCTATTTATATATACAATGGGCTCCTTTCCCTTGTTTCAGTACCTGTAACATAGCAGTTGGGTATCCACCATTCTTTAACACACAATTTATAACCTTAGTCATCATTATATTTGATAAAGTCATTTTATTAAAATGTCACTCATTTCAAGGTATCCAGAGAATGAAAAGGGTACATTCATTTCAAGGAGTATCTCGAGAATGGAATGTACATATTATGTGTATATACATTCTCTCTCTATATATGCACACACACTATATATATATAATACCTTTTTGAAATACAGTGCTTCAGAAATTATAACTATTTCACTGCAAATGCCAATACATTAACCTATTATTTCAAAAGACAGAAAATATGCCATCTGTATGTGTAAATCCAACATGAAAACACAGTATATTTCTTCTATTATTTTGCAACAAATTAATTTCCATTTTAATAACATTTCGTAATGATACAGTTTTCATATCTTGTCTTAATAAACATATTTAGAAAATTAACTCATAGTAACACAAGACTTTATAATATTAAAAAGTCTAAAAGCCTAGCCTCAAGATTAAATGTAAACACTACAGTCACAATGCTTGGATTTTGTTGTGGTTTGAATCTAAAGTGTTCTGCAAAGGTCATGTGTTTGAATGCTTGGTCCCCAGGTGGTGGCACTGTCCTAGAAGACTATGGAACTTTGGGAGGTGGGACATAGCCTGTGGCGGTGGGTCACTGGGGTCAGGCCTGTGGAGGTTTTACTTGAATCCCCAGTTTCAGTAATTTCTTTCTGCTCCTGATTCATCATAATGTGAAGTCCTGTGTCACAGGCCCTGCCACTTGCCCCTGTACCACACCTGCCCTGCCTTTTTGGATTGAAACCCTCTGAACCATGAACCCTAATAAATCTTTCCTCCCCTAAGTTGTTTTTTTCAGGTATTTTGCCACAGGAATGTACGAGCTGACTAACACAGAAAACTTGTAATGGGAGTGGGCTGTTGTAGTGTGGAAACCTGATCATGTGGTTCTTAAACTGCTGAACTTCTTTGCAGAAGGAGTTTGGGGATGAGGGCTAGAGAAGCCCTGGAATGGTGTAAGCTTGAGGGGTGGTTCTGGTGAGAGTTCATTAGACCAGAATGCTGACAGAAATGTGGACAGCAGCTGGTTGCAATGGCCCATGCCTTCAATCCCAGCAACTTGGGAGGCAGAGGTAGAAGGATCATAAGTTCAAGGCCAGAGGCAGCCTGCATAACTGAGTGAGATCCTCTCTCAAAATACAAAGTAAAAAGGGATACAGCTCAATGGTCGAGCACTTACAAAAAGCACGCATGAGGTCCTGGGTTCAGCTCCCCAATACTGCAAAACAAACAAATGAAAAAATCCAAAGAAACGAGGACAATAAGGAGGTAAAGACAGGTTTATGAGGAACTGAGAATTGGACCAGAGGCCATTACTGTTATATTCTAGAAAAGAGATTCTGTATGTTTTGCCCATGTCCTAATTGTTTGAGTGAAGCTAGATTCAAAAGTAGTGGATTAATTAGGCAGAAGAAATATATATAAATACATAAACATAGTACTGAAGCTGTGTGTTGGTTGTTATTGGATGCTTTTAGCCAAATTTATAATAGAAGAAAAGGAACAAAAGGCAGAGGGGAAAGATTTGAAAAATGTGCAAGTTGAGGTAAGGAGGCCGTGGTTGTTAGAGATGAGCACAGGTAAAGAGAAGCCTTGTGTTTTGATTTGAAACATCAAGAGAAGTGCCCTGAGGGCAAAGCAGGAGTTGGCCAGACCCCTGTCATCTGAGTCTTACTGTGTGAAACTATGAACCTATTTAAAAGACTTTCCTTTGAAAAGAGAATGTCTAATAAGTAAGCAGTTATAATGGCTGCCACCAAGGTTCCAAAGAATGGCCTGTGATCTGGGTGTGGTGGTGCACACCTATAATCCCAGCAAGTTGGGAGGCAGAGGCAGGAGGATCGCAAGTTTGAGACTGGAGGCAGTCTGTGTAATATAGTGAGACCCTGTCTCAAACGAAAAAAGTAAAAAAAAAATGGGCTGAGGGTACAGCTTAGTGGTCCAGCACCTGCAAAGCATGGAAGCGCGAAGCCCTGGGCTCCACCCTCAGTACCACAAAAGAAAGAAAGAAAGAAAGAAAGAAAGAAAGAAAGAAAGAAAGAAAGAAAGAAAGAAGGAAAGAAAGAAGGAACGGACGGACGGACAGACAGACAGACAGCGAGCGAGCAAACACACACAGGTCTGTGAGGCCAGGTTATGTGTTGCCGTGAATGGATTCCCTAAGACGACTCTCTGAGGGGTTAGGGAAGCATTGAGGGAGGAGCCTAAGCTGCAATGGAAATCCTAGGGTACTGGAGATGCCAGCAACATGAGACATCTGCTGAGAGAAGCCACTGGCAATGAGCAGAGCCAACCTAAGGGGGTTATATGTGCTGCAAATGTCAAGACCACAGGAACAGGGCTGCCTAAATCTGTTGGAGCCCAGATAATGCTGCCATGTGTGCCACATGCCAGACATGGAGCTACAGAATTTGTTTGTCCAGATGATTATAGGTCTTTCTTTATACCAACTGTCCTTTCTGTGCCCCCGTTCCTTCATATTGGGGCCATTGTATGTTGGAAGTATCTAACTTGTTTTCGTTTTGCAGGGGCTCACAACTAAGTTTGCCTTGAGTCTCACTGGAGACTCTGGAGTTAAACTTTAGAACAGGGTTGAGACTGTTAAGACTTTGGGAACTCTTAAAGTTGGACAAAATACATTTTGCATTATGAAACGGTCATGAACCTTTCTGGGCCTGGGGTAGTGTTATGGCTTGAATCTAAAATGTCCCCCAAAGGTCATGTGCTTGAGTGCTTGGTCCCCAGGTGGTGGTGCTATCCTGGGAAGCTATGGGACTTTAGGAGGTGGGACATAACTTGTGGAGGTAAGTCCCAGGGGAAGGGTTTTAGAAGTTTTACCTGGGCTTGTGGCTCTGGTCATTTGTCTCTGCTTTTGATCTGCTAGGCTGCTAGGCAGAGGTCGTTACCTCTGCCACAGGCCCTGCTGCTTGTCCCACTGCCATGCCTGCCTTGCCTCTAGGGACTGCAATCCTCTGAACCATGAACTCTAATAAATCCTTCTTCTCATAGCACAGATTGAAATTCTGACTTTAACATTTAAACATTTCATCACACCAGTTATTCAACCTTTTGGCGCTGCAATTTCCTCTTAGGCAAAATGGAAACGGTAATAAAATTATTATATATTAAATACTTACTTGACAGGAAATACATATAGGACTCTTAGCAAAGTGGCACAAAAGCCCACTACTATCTTCAAAAACACAGCAGGGCAAAAATAGGACAAATACAGTCACTGTGTGGCTCTAACAGTGGGGATGTTATGAAAAAACGATTTCACTGTTATGTAAACATTGCAGAGTATTGACACAATCTTAGATGGCACTGCCCACTACACACCTAGGATAGAGAGTATAGCCCATTGCTCCTCAGCTCCAAACATGGATAGTATGTCACTGTGCTGAACACTAGACACAATGTAACACATTAAGTACTTGTGTATCTAAACATATGTAAACATAGAATAGGTACAAAAAAAAAAAATACAGTGTTACCTTGGCACTTGACCACAATTCTTTCTGGAAGGCTGATCCAGTGCTGATTAGTTTGAATGCCAACCACCTTTTCCCCCATATGAAATACTATAAATGTATTTATTGGTTCCAGCACCATACGGAATGGCTGACTCTAACACAAGTATGGCACTCACATACTTAGCCATAAGTTTTTTTTAACATTGAATTGTTGTCCTTATTATTTCCCTCTTTCCTTCACTTAGAGTACTAGAAAGTTTCTTGGGTGCCCAGATGACTGTATGACACACTTATGTATATATATGTAACAACAACAAAACCCCACAACTACATGATCATGAACACTGCACGTGTCTTTACTGTTTGAAATCAATGCACAAAGTGATGTTTTTACCCTTTGTTTTACCTGGAAGTCTCACAGGTAAGCTTGGTGTCTTATACAGGTTTTAGCATGGTGGTCAAGTGCCAAGCCAGTAGTTGAATACTGAACCAGAATTCTCTCAGAAATACTAGTTGAGAACCAAAATGTTCAAGCACACAGCAGTTCAAATGCCAAGGTACAATGGTACTAAGCAATAGGAAAATTTCAGCTCCATTATAACTATTATATATGCAATCTGCCATTTGCCTGAAACATCTTTACAAGGCACATGGCTATATAATATTTTATAGATGAGGGAGGGTGCATTCAGAGTTAAGGTAACATGTACAAAACTCATATGGCTAGTTAGAATTATGACAAGGGTTAGAAAACAAAACAGTACATATGACTTGTTAGTCTAATACTCTGTATTATGTATTTCTGTACAGGCCCATCTCCTACTCCTTCAAAACTGGTACCTGTTGGCACTTGGATATTATTACGGCATAATCTCATAATTTGAAAAATTTCAAATATCAGGAATAATTTAACTTCTTGCTTAAATTAATAAAGATGAGTAGCAAATACTGTACCTTCAATGAGATCTGAATGCTCAATGGTTAATTAGACAAAATCATCATTTATATATCATTTGTAGTTATATATTGTATAAAATTCAAAGCTATATGTCACAAGAATTGGGAAGAAAATATGAGATTTGGGGTTTATACAGAAATTATTACAAATTAAATTACTTAAGTCTGTGGTATGTACCAGTTGAATGGAGACTCTGACAGGTATTTCTGAATGTAGCAAAAATGGAACTTGAAATTGAGATCCCAAATCCTTCTCACCACTTCTCAGCACTAAAAATTCATACCCTCAAAGCAGAATGCTAGAGTTGGCTTACATTGGCTTTTTATTTTTTTATTTTTTTGGCACTGGGGGTTGAACCCAGGGCCTTGCGCCTGCATGCTCTGCAAGTGCTGGACCACTGAGCTGCATCCCCAGTCCATTTTTTTTTTTACTTTTTGAGACAGGGTCTCTCTAAGTTACGCAGTCTGCCTCTGGTCTCAAACTTGAGATCCTCCTGTCTCCGCCTCCGAGCAGCTGGGATTACAGGCGTGCGCCACTGCGCTGGGCTCACTTTGGCTTTTAAGTTAATTGTCTTGTTTTCAGGAATTTTGGGAACCAGTTGTTAAATACATGATCATCAAAAAAAATTAAGTTACATAAAATATAACTAAATTAGTTTAAAACAAAAGTTATACTCCAAATTCATCACTTGTTAATTATTTTCCATAGTTTGCTATTATCACTGTTCTTTACATGAGCTACTGCACATCTCTTCCTATTCTACATTAACTAACAAACATATTAGTGGCCTGGAATAGGCTTCAGTGGGGGTATTCACAGCATTGAAACCCCAGCCTCATTTAAACCATGGAAATTAGTACATGCATCAGGTCCCCTTTTAGCCTTTCTCCAGCCTGAGTTACTACCATTCACCAGAACAACAGTGCCTCAAATTTACAGGTCAACTGACTACCTCTTGTTGGGTCTACTTATTAAAACTTTATAAATCAAATTAAGAAGGTACCGGAACAGAAGGATAATTTATGTTTAAAAGTTAGTATCTTTTGAAACCATTTGTTTTCTCCCCAAAATCCATTCAAATATACAAACGTTTCTCAAATACTGATACTCATACAGATTTCCTTTTTGTCTAACAGACAGATTATTGTGATTTTGCTTTAAAATAAAATGCATATTTAAAATGGTCATGAAATTCAATCAAATCAGGAGGAAATATACAATAGCATAAAGAAAAATGCTAATTTCTCATTATTAATGAGAAATTTGGTTGAATAAAAGAAAAGGGAAATAAGTGAAATGATAATACTTGGTATGTCTATAGCTAGAGTAGGGTATACAGAAGACCGGAATATGTCACATTGGCATAAAGATTATTTTGAGTTGAAGGCAATTAAAAAGCAGATACAAGAAAAGTTCTCTGCCCTTCACTTTATTTGCCTAAAAGCAGGACACCGATTTACAAAGACATAGGTGCTTACCAACCTTCTCCACCATGAAGGACATAGTTTGATCCTGAAGACAAGAGCCCTATCAGCCTACAGAAGTTCCAGAGGAATCCACACAACAAACTTTGTTTACTAACCTTTATTGTCCATTTATCTGCCTTTTCACAATTTGCCTTCCCTAGGCCTTATCTTTTGTCACTTCTCTAAAATCTACTCTTTGTGGAAGATGCCATATAAGTTAATTAAGAGTTCTAAGCCATCTATTTGGGAATTTTTTTTCCCCTGGACATATCCCATATATTCATGAGGCATGTTGCTATTGTTGTTAGGTGCTGTCAAGTCAGTATCCAACTCAGAGACCCTACATACAACAGGCAAAACGCTATTGAAAGTGCTTCTCTGCTGTTCATAGGGTTTTCAATGGTGGATTGAGTATTTTGGGAGTGGGTTGCCAGGTCCGTTTCCCAAGCCTACAACACCTGGTGTTCCCAAGCAGTCTCCCATCCAAGTACTAACCAGGCCCCACCCTGCTTAGCTTCTGAGATCTGGTGGGATCAGATGCCACAGGGATATGGCTGCAGGCCCTCATGAGGCATACAAGTCATAATCTTCTGCTGGTTTTTCTGCTATTAATCTGTCCTTTGTTACTTGGTTCAATCCTAGTTATGATATCAGGAGTACACAGGGAAAACTTTGTTTTCCTCTCGTACAGGTAAGAGCCCTAGAAGAAGAAGGCTGGTGGGAGGGAGAGCAGGTCATAAGAGTTTGAATGCCAGGTTAAAAACACTGGCTTTTCTTTCTTTCTATTTTTTCCTTTGGTGGATTTTTTCTTTCTCTGCCCTAGCTTCAGAATGAGTTATTTTTCTAAGGAGCCCTGGTTCCTTACAAAGAAAAATGGTATTTAGAAGCCATGTGTCAATAATGGAATGAAAGAATGCGGACTCTAATGGGCTTCTCTAACTTTACTCAGATGTTATTAAGACAGGGAGATGAGTTTGCAGCCAAAAAAGGATATGTCTCTTTTGATTAAAACTATTATTCATAGCTTGGCGTGGTGGCGCACATCTGTAATCCCAGCGGCTTGGGAGGCAGAGCCAGGAGGATTGCAAGTTCGAGACTAGAGGAAGTCTATGTAACTTAGCGAGACCTTGTCTCAGGAAGTAAGGAAAAAAAAATAAAAAGGCTGGGGGTGCAGCTCAGTGGTCCAGCACTTGCAAAGCATGCAGGCGTGAGGCCCCGGGATCAACCCCCAGTACCACAAAAAAAAAAAAAAAAAAACTATTATTCATATCACCAAGTTAAAAGCACAACCCTCCAGAAAGAGTATATGGGCTCCTTTACCTACTAGATGTATACATATGGGCCAGTTGGTGGAGTGCTTGCCTAGCATGTTCAAAGCCCTGCGTTTGATCCTCAGCATCGGGGTCGGGGAGAAAAAAATTACATAAAATGTACATATGTCTGCAGCCATAACACCCTAGCATCAATCCCTCCTGCTCTCAAAAGTTAAGCAGAGTCAGTCTGAGTTAGTCCTTGCATGAAAGATTGCCTGGGAATACCAGCTACTACAGCCTACGGAGAAGGACCTGGCAATCCACTCCCAAAACAATCCACCACTGAAAACCCTATGAATAGCACCGAAGCACTGACAGTAACGCTGGGCATGGTAGAGTGTCAGAGAGTGTTTCGTTCTGCTGTACATAGGGTCACTATGAGTCAGACCTGACCCAACAGCACCTATATATATACACACATATATATGTATAAAACAGAGATACTAATAGTACCTATCTTTATTAAGAAGATTAGATAAGAAGATGCATGTGAATATATAGCACATGAACCATAGGAAGCAGTCAATAAATGTTAACTACTGTTATAATTACATTGTTTTCTGTACTTGGAAAAACTGTCTTATATATTACTTAATATTCTTGATTTATCCCTTACATCTTACTTGTATTATTAAATTCATATGTAAATAAATCCAAAGTGAAACATTTAGTTTGATCCTAAAAAATTCTTACCAGTGACTACAGTAATGTGAGAGAACGTGGGTGTGTAAATCTCAGTATAGCATGATGGTGTTGTGGAAGGAATATGGGTACTGAAATCTGAGGGTCAGCTCTACTATTTAAAAGTTAGTGAGGCAGACACATCCAGTTATGCTCTAGGCCTATGTTTTCTCATCTGCAAAATAGCACTACTTACTTTATGGGATTGCTAAGGAGCAAAATGATAAAAACATGCTTAAAACTTGAAGTATACTGTATAATATCAACTGGATATCTATCACATACATATGTACATATGTGTATGCACAATGTCACATATAGCATTATTTCACAGATGTATAACAGTGAGAATTGCAATTGTATAAATAATATATGTATTTAGTATTTAGTAAGATACTACATTTGACTAAGGTGCAACTTTTTGATTTAAGATAATTCTTATAACCTAACTACTGCAAAGGTTTATTAGCAGTGACTTAATATATACTTAAAGAAATGAATGACTAAAGTTTTTCCATATTCCTAATGTGTATAAACCTATGGGTTTTTTTCTGATACTCTGGAATTTTTGAAATGTTCCTGTTTCTAATTAAATATAAATCACTTAAAAATAACCAGATTTTAATAGTAAGAGAATAAAAAAATAGTTATTAAACTTACCCTTAAAATATCAGTCTTCAGCTGCAGTTCTGTGGGTGGAGCTGAATGCATTAACCCCAGGAGCGTACCCATGTCATCATCCCCATTTGGAGAGAGCACCAATTGCTGGATCGTCATCAGGGCATGCTGCCGGCACTGAGGGTACTTCACTATATTGTGTGCACATCTCGCACCTCCAAACTCTCGGAATATTCCTTGAAGAAGGGAGAAAAAATACAGCATCAGGTAACTTAAAACATTCTAAGACAAGTCAGATGAATTAAAACTCAAGTTCTTCCATAGGTACAGTAATACAAGAGTATAAGTCAAACCCATTCAGCTATTTTATCTTTTAAATTACAACGTGAAAATGGAGCTGAGAGATGTCAGAAAATGTATATGTACATTTTATCTAGATTCTCTTAACCTAACATGAATGCCCTGAAACGTTCGCCATGTTTGAATACTCCAAATCTATAATTTTCAGGTATTTCATAGGTAGATACCAACAGATCTAAGACCAAAATCAACAGGTTTTCAGATTAACAATATCCCAAATAAATGAACTTTAAATTGAACAGGGTTTTCAAAGTCATAGCACGAGGAGAATGTAAAAATTACCATGGAAAAAGTTGTAAGGAACCAAGGTAAAGAACAAGAATAAAAAAAGGCAAACTAATAGAAAACATCAGTTACTATACTCTCCAAAGGTTTTATTACAATTAATATATTTAATCCTCATCCCCTACCATACAGAAGTCCAAAGTCACTCAGCGAGTAAGTGATAGAGCAGGATTTATGCCTACATACCTCAGCTCTGGGGTTGGGGTTTAGCTCAGTTCGTACAGTGCCATGCTGCACTCTCTGAGGACCCAGGTACGATCCCTAGCACTGTAAAAATCGGAGAAAGATGTGGCAACCCACTCCTGAAGCAATCTCAAAGCAATCAGCCATTGAAAACCCTATGGGGGTCACTATGAGTCAGACCTGACTCAAGGCACCCAACAACAACTCAGCTCTGTGGTCCTGTTCATGGGTGATACTATTCTCACATCAAATACCATTCTTAACTTAAAAACAAACAAACAAACAAAAAACCCGACAAATGACTAAGTGATGTAAATCACAAATCAGCATTTCCTCCAAATAATTAATATATACTTTATGCTTTTAGAATACTTCGTATATGACTCCACTATCATTTATATCAAATAATTTTACCATTATTGTTTATATATTTGGTCCCCCATGAAACTTACATTTATGCCTGAATTGCACTTTAATGAATGTTTTGTTAAGTGAATAACTGATGGTGTATTTTGCTATAGCAGCCACTGTCCCCTCAATTTAGTGGCTCTCTATTTGCTAACTTTGAAGAGAGTGCAAAGCATTAAGATTTAGCACATGGAACCATGTATAGCGGTACATACTTATAATCCCAGCACTAAGGAGGTAGTGGCAGGGGAAACACAAGTTAGAAAGAAGCCAGCCTGGGATAAAAATGAGACTCTCATAGAAACAAAGAAGATTTAGCATATGGAATTTGTGACATCTTTTGATTATGTGTAAATTAGGCTTACTTACCTCTTGCTTGCCAATAGGGCACATTATATAACCATAATGACTAATATTTAAAAAAATACTTAGTATGAGCAAAGCACTGTTTTAAGTGCCTCAGATAACACAACTAGTAACTTTTTTTTTTTTGATGGTAGTGAGGGGTTGAATCCTGGGTGCTAGGATACTCTGCAAATGTTCCATCACTGGGCTGCACCGTTAGCCCCATTTTAAAAAGTTTTTTCTTGAGACACGGTCTTGTCTAAGTTCACAGGCTGCCTCTGGCCTCAAATTTGTAATCCTCCTGCCTCCACCTCCCAAGCTGCTGTGATTACAGTCATGTGCCACTGCACCCTGCTGGTAACATCTTTTTTTTAACAAGGAAAAGAAAGGTGTTAGGAAAGAATTGTGTGAAAATGTTTGGCACCTTAGGAGATACTCTAAGTGATTAAGCCACAAAGAGTAAGCTTTCTACTCTCCTAAAATAGTAGAATGGTCCAATCCTTTTCTGTGCAATGCTGTGTCACTTCACAAAAAGGTAATTTGCCAAATAAATTCTTGTTTGTATATCTTAATTATGTTTATGAGTATCTCAGTCAACTAAATCTAGTTAGTGGAAATAAGGAGATTATGCATTATACATTAGACAAAATGTTACTACAGTGCCCATTAAAATTCATCATACTCATTGTTTCAATTACTTACTAAATTCATTCAGTTCTGCCTTGGCACTTGCCAAAACTGTATTTAAATAATCACTTTTATAATTATGTGTTTACATCTTCCTCTATTAGATTGTAGTTCTCCTGGAGCAAGAATTATCTTTTCATCTCTAATACCTAGCATGGTACCTGAGACACTCAAAACATTTAAAATTTGTTGAATATTGAGTTTCTTTGCATTCAGGCAAATAGTTTTGTGCCTGCCTGCCTGCCGGCCGGCTGGCCTGCCTGCCTGCCTGCCTGCCTTCCTTCCTTCCTTCCTTCCTTCCTTCCTTCCTTCCTTCACTCATCTCTGACTTCCCATAACACAATAAAATATAAGCTCCTCACCACTGTCCTAAAAACGGTCTACCTGAGCCCAGCCTAGTCACCTGAACTCACCTCCACCTCATTTATTCCCCTTATGTTGTATTGATCTTACTGGCAGGAAGTATTTTGCTGCTGACTATTATGTTTTAGTATGAAATGCCCCCCTGTGGGCTCATGTTCCAAAGGCTTGATTCCCCAGCTGGTGGCGTTACTTTAAGAGGTTCTGGAAACTTTAGGAGGTAGGGCCTACTTGGAGGAAGTAGGTCACTGGGGGTTATATTGACCCTGACCCAATCTGTTCTATGCTTCCTGTCTGACAGGAAGCAAACAAGTTTTTCTGCCACAGGCTCCTGTCACAATGATGTTCCACCAAGTGCATGGCCTCAAGCAACCATGCACTGAACCTTCTGAAACCAAGAACCAAGATAAATCCTTCCTACCTTAAGTTGTTTCTGTCAGGTATTTGGTCACAGCTCTGCAAAAGTAACTAACAGAGAAAACTGGTACGAGAGAAGTGGGGAGAGAAGTGGGTTTGTTGATGTAACTAAGCCCAACCATGTGCTTCCTAAGCCTTTGGAACTAATTTGTGGGAGGAATTTATGAGAGTTTGAAGATGTTGGCTAGAAAGCCCTAAAATATTATAAGAAGTATGAATGGCCAATTCTCATGGGAACTCAGAAAATCAGAATGCTGATAAAAATACTGACAGTAAAGATTGCATTCATGAAGTTTCAGATGGTAACAAGGATTCTATGGGGAATTGGACTAGTGACAATTTGTATCACATTCTGGGAAAGAATTGTCTACATTTTGACCATGTCTTGAAACTTTCTAGAAGGCTGATTTAAAGGTAATGGACTAATTAATTTGTTGTAGGAAATTCCAACACAGTATAGTATTTAGGCTGTGGCATGATTATTGCTGGCTGCTTTTAGCCAGATTTACAATGGGAATCAGGGGCAAAAAGTAGGCTGTGAAAAAACATGCACTCTGACCAGAAAAGGAGTGAGTTGAAAATCACAGACATGGAACATGTGATTGCTAAAGAGGTTTAAAGAGAAGGCAAGCACTTCGCACTGGGACAACAGGAAAGATGCCTCAAGAGCATCTCAGGAATTGGCCAGACCCCATCCATCCCAGGCACCACAGTGTAAAATTGTAAACTTATTTAAAAGATTTTCCCTTGTGTAGAGATTGCCACTGGGGTGCTCTGTTTGTACAGGGCTGCCTAGGGAAGTGTTTCCCAGGTTCGCCACACAGGCACTCACAGACCACAGCAACCATGGTCTAAGGACCTTTGGAAACTGCACGAGTTGGGGACAGACCTTGGTATCATCCATATGATGCTTGGTTTGCAGGCTTGCAGAATGTAAGAATTATGGGGTCATGGAGGCTTCCCCCTTGATTTCAAAAGAAGGCCTAGGAGGACTGGCAATGTATTGCAGGGCCAGATTCCCTGTGTGGAGCCCCTGAGAGAGTGACGTGTGAAACTTTGGTGGTGACGCTTAAGCTACAATAGAGACCTCAGGATGTTCAGGAAAGTGGAATGTCTACCAAAGAAAGCTACAGGCAATAAATGGAGCCAGCCAAGGAGTGGGTGAGGCCCCTGGGAGCTCAGATTATATTTCCACAGTGTGCCCTGGCTGCTGGATATGGAACTACAAGATTTAGTGTCTGCCTTGCTTAGTTTCAGTCTTGTTTTGCTCTTATTCTTTTCTCTTCTCTTCTCTTCTTCTTCCCTTTTAGAATGGGAATGTTTACTCTGTGCCATTGCATCTTAGAAGTACATAACTTTCTTTTTGATTTTATAGAGGCTCACAATTAAGAGTCTGCCTTGAGTCTCAGAAGACACTTTGAATTTGAATGTCTGAACAATGCTGGAACTGTTGATTGGGGACTTTGGTAGACTAAATGAGTTTTGCATCATGACATGGATGTGAGCCTTTAAAGGTCAGGGGCAGAATGTTATGGCTTGAATGTCAAATAACCCTCATAGGCTGATGTTCTGGGGTTGGGATCCCCAGCTGGTGGCACTATTTTGGGAGTTCTGGAAACTTTAGTAGGTGGGACCTTGCTAAAAGAAGTAGGTCACTGGGGGAAGCTCCTTGGGGATATATTATCTGTGGACCCTTCCTGTGTTGCTGCCTGTTTCCTGTCTGCCAAGAAGTCAAGAAGCGTCTCTGAGAGCCACTGCTCCCACCATCATGAAGTTCTACCCAAGTGCATAGGGACAAGCAACCATGGGACCTCAGAAACTGTGAGCCAAAATAAACCTTTCTGCTCTTAAGTTGTTTCTGTCAGGTATTTGGCTCACAGCTCCACAAAAGCAACTAATTGACTAAAATCTTAAGTAACCTTTTTTCAAAAGTAAGAGTGATATTTTATCAATACAGTTGGACTATCTGTTAATTATAAGGAGAAAAAGATTGAAGAAAATTAAGACCAAGGATAAAGCAAAATATCAATGAAATATTTTACATGGAAGAGATTAAGATTTACTAGAGAATCACTTTTCAATATTTTCCTAGGGTTGTAACATTAAGATACTGTAACTTATATTATGGAAAAATTAAGAAAATCACCATATGGGGCAAATATTTTGGGAAAATGTTTAAATGAGCAAATTACTTGAACAAGAGTGCATTACATAAATAAAAAATTAGAACAGCACTGCTTTCAACACAAGGCACGCTATAAAAAGGAATTTAAGAACATTTTGACATAGTAACAACGTTATATAGCATGTCACTAACATACTTATAACATCAAAAGTACTGCATATTTAGGGACATGACTATATCATCACTGAATCAATAGTTTCTCTTTTAAGTAACAGAAGCATTTCCGAAGCAAGAACCACTGGAAAAGATGTAACCAGATGTAATCCCCTCCCAGAAACATTGCCTGGGGCTTTTTTATACCTGCATTTGTGTTTGATCCTTGAAGAAGCACTGTCAAGGTCTCCATAACCAACAGAGCCAGGTGTTTTTGGTCTTCGAATGAACTATTATTCCTTGAGTCCCCTAGAAAATAAGTTCAAAGGTCCCCATCACCAAAGTGATAAGCTTGTTTTTTTCTTGAGTTAGTTTTGCTTTGAGAATTCCCTTTAATATTTTTTTAACATTCACTTTCACCACTAACACAAATGCTTTAAAACAACCTTTAAAATGATACACACTTCTAACACCTGCCAAGAGTAGGTTCAAAATCAATGCTAACAGAATTTATTTTGGTGTGGCTAAAAAGTTATTTATCTAACAAATCTTAAAAATGAAAATGCCAAAGTTACATATATCCTTCTCAGGGTTGTAATCAGGGAGGTCTACAGAATGCTAGATTTTCATGTACCAAAAAGAAAAGATTATGAAAAATTAATGAGTTACTATTTAATACTTACTAATTGCCAGATACCACTGTGCTTTAATCAGATTTATCAACAAGTTATCTAATGATAATACATGTGCAAATATAACAGGACTTAATAGATATATTTTCTCTCAATAATTAAAATATTTTGAGGTATCTATATATTTCAACAAGCAACATACATTTAATTATGCTTAACTAATAATTCTAATTATTCCCAGAAACATTAAAAAATTCTCTTAGAAAGAAACATATGATATAGTTATATAGATTATATATGCTTTCCTCAGTTTTAACCTTAAACTGTGTTCCACTACCGAGGCATAATTATAGGCTCCTCTTCCCTGATTTCCTAATAGAAGTTAAATGAAAAACTTCACTTTGAAAAATATTCACTGGAATGTCACAATCATACACATCAGGAAGTCATTCAAAACAATAATCAAATGAAAGGCACAGCAGGACTAAATCTTACTAAACCCTTTTGCCAAATAAGAATAAAATTAGGGAAAATGCTTTACCTTGTTCATGTAGTGCCTGAGTTGGATCCTTCAAGAGGGCAGCATATTTATGCAAAAGGTTTACCATGACCTCCAGAAGGCCCACCTCCCTGAACACATCTTTAAATATGTAGTCATGTCTTGTAAACTTAAGAAGTGTTTTCATTGCAATAATGCTACAGTGGTAAGAAGAGCTAGATTTTAAGAGGATACTAACACTAATAAGTTCTTTACAAGGAATATAATTTAAGCTAAAAACAACAAACTCCAACATTTCAAAGTATTTGTTTTGTACTTCTGGGAGTTTAGAAATCTTCTCTGCAAACTGTGACAATGTGTGCTGTGACTCTAGGATAAAATAATTGGCATTGTCAGCCATGTAAATATTTGTGATGGCATCAAGGATGATTTGGGCAAGGAAGTTGGTTTTTGCTTTTAAAAATGCATTTTGAAGAACAGCAAAGGCTTGGATGTTTCTCACACTGTGACCTAAAATAGAAAACAAGAACATAAAAGAAGATGCTGTGTGATATTTTAATCATGGAAAATCTACTTAAATACATCATGCATTTTAACACTTGTCAGCTACTCAGTAGGAAGATACTGCTTTTACAAAAGGACTTAGTCTCTTCATCAGGTTCAAATCATTTAATTAAAATAAACAGCACTGATTAAGTCATTAATGCATCATTATGTCTATTTCACTTCAAAAATAGGATATGTTGAAAAACTAGATTGCTTTAGTAAGAATAAAAGCATATTATATAGATCCAGGTTTCTGACTTTGGAAATATGTGGTGGTGTTGCATTTTACCATTTGTAAGACTGACCTTGACTATAAGAACAGTTACTTCTCAATATGAAAAAACTTTGAGGGTGAAGAAATAACAGGCCAGAGAACAAGAAGAATGAAAGCAAGAAACTAGGAGGGAAAAATTCTCTGAGTTTCAAATTTCCTTTTACAATTACAATACCATAATTTTCATAAATTTTAATTTGGAAATTTGTTTTTAAGCTAAAATTATAGTTTCTTTATATAAACACTTATTAAAGTAACTTATAATTAGCTACTATATTTTTGAACCTTTGAGTTTTAAAGACAACCCAGAGGAAAAAGTCTTCATACTTTTTATTTATTTTTTGGAGATAGGATCTTGCTGTATACCCCATGCTAGCCTGGAACTCACTATGCCGACCAGACTGGCCTTGAACTTATATCTGTCCTCCTTCCTCAGTCTTCCAAGTACTGGGATTACAGGAGTGTGCCACCACATCTGGCTTTATACATTGTTCTTCTTGAGTCAAATTAATGACAATAATAACAGAGAAATTAACATACAAAGTTACATTTGAGAAATAGAAAGACAAGAGTTTTTCTCTAAAAATCGTCCCAGGTCCACAACTAGGAGTATAAAGCATTTCCAAGAGTGACAAAAAATTAACAAAAATCCTTACAGAATAAGGTGGATTTTTAAAAAAGGATAAACATAGATCTAGGAAAAATATAAAATGTGTTAGATTGCTCAAGAAATACTGGCATAGAAATTTCTGGAAAATACAAGTATTTTTAAAAATCTTCAGTGTATACATTATTTCATTTACAACATGTAAGTTTATTCTATTTATGGCAAATACCAAAGATTTGTCTTAATTTTCATTCTGTATTAACTGCATGTTTGTGCTTTTATTATTATTATTGTTGTTGTTACTATTACTATTTTTATAGTCCTGGGGATTGAAACCAGGGCCTTTGTGGATGGTAAGCAAGCACTCTACCAACCCCCAGCCCCAGTAAGTTTGTTCCTTTGAGGTCCTTTGGTAACAAAACAACCAAGCTTGGATACACATATATAAAAAGCCTGACTATATTTGACCAAAAAAGTGAAAACTTGAGTTAAAAATGAACTCTGATATTTTACATCTTTCAGCTAAATGATAATATTAATCTTCATTCTGGAGAAAAGGTAGAAGAGTTGAATTTCAGATAATATCAGAAAATTTGGATTTTCTGAAGCTGGTCATTGTTTAGTTTCAAGTGATGTCATTCACAAAAGAAAAGGCATATTAATAACCATCTACAAGAACAAACCATCCACCACAAAGAAAGTCAAGTTGTTTAAACAACAATGTATACACATAAATCCAATTAGATCAAAAAGCAAGATGTAATAATCTTCACATACAAAGACAATCTTACAAATAGTGGTCAGCAGAACACTTGGCATACTAGTTTTAGAGTAATGAATTTGCTCTACGCCATGATCTAGGGGCCTTTAGTAGTTAAAATAAGTTGATCATAGTAAATGACCAAGGAATATTGTGATTGATTTCCATGCTTGGCTTTAAGAGCAAAGCATTTAAGTAAACAAGTAATCACTCAGTCCTATATTATATATAAAATTCAATCATTTCTTGTGACTAATCCAGAAAAAAAGGTTTTGTTTAGTTAAATAATATTTCCAAATTTATAAAAATCTATGCACAAGGGAAATTAACAGAATCTGATAATTTGGCTTTCTAGCAGGAAAACAGTATCCAAAGGGATGGGTGAATATTAATATGAAAATAAATGGCTTACAAATTTGAAGTATTTTTGTACTTTGAATGCCAATATTATGATCAGTAATTACTGAAATCTGCCTTGGTCATTAAATGCCTAAAATATTCAATTGTTGTTGTTGTTGTTGTTGTTGTTAGGTGCTGTTGAGTCGGTATCCGACTCATAGGGACCCTCTGTACAACAGGGGAAACGCTATTGTCAGTGCTTCTCTGCTGTTCATAGGGTTTTCAATGGCAGATTGATTTTTGGGAGGGGGTTGCCAGGTCCTTCTCCCAAGCCTACAGCTTCTGGTTTTCCCGGGTGGTCTCCCATCCAGGTACTAACCAGACCCAACCCTGCTTAGCTTCCGAGATCTGATGGGTTCGGATGCCACAGGGCTATGGCTGCAGGCAAAATATTCAATTAGGAAAGAGGAATAATAGTTTAATTGTGTAAATAATTAAAGGATTACCCTATGAGACAGGAAATATTTCTTAAACATTGTCACACAAAAGCTGTAATATTTTAGCTAAACACATATATCCTGTTTGAGTTTCAAAGTTTGCATTAACTGAGTT
Organism: Pedetes capensis; assembly: GCA_007922755.1. Lineage (NCBI taxonomy): Eukaryota > Metazoa > Chordata > Mammalia > Rodentia > Pedetidae > Pedetes > Pedetes capensis. Next base: position 109,268 of record VMDO01002811.1, read on the forward strand.
CAATTTGTTTGTCATTATAAACAGCTAAAAGAAATCAAGATTAAAATAGGGAAATCATTCTAAAAGATGACAATCACCACCTCAGTGTTCTCTCTTATACAAGCAGAAACAAAATGAACGAATCCAAGGTTTAAAGGGATACCTGCAGAGACAATAAAGAATGGAGCTTTTCTATTGTCAGAGGCTAATGAAAAATGTAAAGGTGAGTATCTGAAAAAGGAGACTAAATGATAGAGGCATGAATAAAAACAAGTATAAAGCTCTAGATTAAAAGATGCAAGAGTTCATTCAATAAAAAGACACTGAGTATTATTTGTTAGATTCTCTATCACCAGAGTTAGATTCTATGCAACACTGCAGAAAACGGAACTGAATAAGAGAGGCAAATAGAAAGAATAGTAAAATATGCCTATAGTAATTCAGGAGAGCACTCTAAAGAGCCTATACTAAAGAAGTGAGGAAATCAATAAAGGTTTAGGACATGTAAGACACAAATAATGAATAAATTACACATGTGAGCAAGCTACCAATCACCATAACTATAAACCACCTGTTACACTACTCTAAGCCAGGAAACATTAGCCCTATGTATGCTGTATGCTTACATACAGTAGAGATAAGGGAGATCATGGGCACTTCACAGCAAGCCCATGATGGTGATTTTCAAGGCATTTTAGTCACTAGATTGAACAAAAATCCACAAAAGGCAAAATACATTATCCTCATACTGGTGCTACCTGAGCTAATGTGTTATGAAAAAATTCTTGCAAGGTGAAGGCACTGAGGGATTGTGGAAAAATAAGTATATGGTCTTTTTTTATGAAGAAATATAGTCTCCATGAAAAGTATACTAACATATTCATTTTGTTTAGGGAACAAATTTGGAAACTATGGGGAGCTAGGGGATATGGAGCTCAACCCCTCAAAAGTTTATAGGATAGTACCATGATGAAGTTATATGAAACTAAATGAATATTTCCTTTTTAAAGGTGAGAATTGGCTAGGTATGGTGGGGTACACCTGTAATCCCGGCACTTGAGAGCCTCAGGCAGAAGGATTGAGAGTTTGTGGTGGGCCTTGGCTATAATAGTAAAGACCCCATCTCAAAAAAACCAACCAACCAAACAAAGGTAAGGACTGTCTTAATTTCCTTCTTCAGAAAAATTTCTCTATTGGTAAGGATACAAAGTTTTATAGAAGTTCTTACTATACAATATAGAAACAGAAGTTATTTCCAACTTATACAAGTAGGTTCATAAATAAGTGAGTTGACCTTTTTTAATATAATTGTGCTAGGGATTGAACCCAGGGCCTTGGTCATGCCAGACAAGCACTTTACCACTTAGCTACATGCTTAGCTCCCAAACAGATGGATTTTTTCACCTCTGTAGTCCTAGGGACCAAATCCAGTGCCTTGCACATACTAGTCAAACACTCTTGTCACTGAGTTACAACCCTAGCCCTGTATGGATTTAATGTACACAAATTAACCTCAGTACTGCCAACAATAACAAAAAGAAGACTAATTTCATGTTCCATATACCATCAATATGGAATAGAACTATCTCCTTTGGCTCCTGCACTAACCCTACAAAGTCACCATGGGAAATAGATACATTTGAGTTATACAGGAAACTCAGATGGAACAGCTTGACTCGTTCATTTTATAGAATATTATACTAATTTTTCTAAAGAAGAAACTAAATACATCATGCAAAAGATTAATTTTACTGCGTTCTTTTTTATAAAACTATAATATTAGCTATTACAGCTATTATGTCAATATCAGGATCAGATTAATAGAACAAATATTTTTTCAAAATTTTTAAAAAAGATCAGAATGATTAACCAAATGAAACAACAATAAAGAAAGAAGCAGGAAGTATATTGTTGAGCTACTTTTATATTAACTAGTAGAGTTGACTGTAGAATACTGAAGTTCATAAATTAAAAGGCTTTTGAGAAACTACTGTTTTTCATAAAACTAAATAAAATGAAACTTTAAACCACTTCGGAAAATGTGTGCATTTCTATCACATTTATTTCAGAGACTTATTTAAAAGTCCTATACAACCTAAGCACTGAAGGTACAGCATACCACAGTAAGTTTGATTACTCCATCTATTCTCATTGATTAAAAAAGCTTTATAGCTGTTGACTTCTGTGTCATAAAATGAATAGATCTGTACTATGAAATTTAAGTAACCAGATATGTTGGTATTTTTGACTAGTTTAATTTTCAGTAGGACTACATGATGACACTGAATATTTAGTAAATGCCAAACATATAAAAGAAAATGTTAGAGGCCTCTATGATTAGATTCTTTTGGAATGGTTACTGTGCATTCAAAAGAATTAAATAATAAAAAGAAGGCAATGGGGTGTGAATATGATCAAAATACATTCCATTATATACATGTATGAAAATGTCATGATGAAACCTATTATTTTTTATAATATATGCTAATTCAAAAAGGGAAAAAGGAAAAAAATTAATAAAGCTAGCTTGCATTCTTATGTAATTAAATTTTCTTAACTATGGAATAAATCTTTCTTGGTAAAAAATCATTGGATGAGGGTCTAAATACTACAAAATCTAGACTATGGAAATTTATTCTCTGACCTGAATGAAATAATGTTATTTCTTTTACTTAGCTCTGTTTAGTTTTAAATCAAATATAAGCATTCACACTTTATGCTTTCCATATATACCTAGAAGTTACAGAAATTAAAGTGTGAACTAAATTCCACCCATGTAAAGTAGAAACACATGGAGTGCCAACATTCAAAAGATGTGTTTATATTATAAAACTCTTGGAACACTAAAATAAAAGACTGTAATATAAATCACATTATTTGATTTTATATTTTCATATTATTCAAGTGTTTGACCTGCTAAAGACTCAGTCAATTCTTATCTAGACTTAACCACACGTGGCACAAACTATAATGAAAAATAATACAATACTTTTAGGCAGGTAATATAAACAAAGAGTAGCCAAAGTAAGATAAATTCATCTCTTCTCTCTGAGTAGCTTAGAATGTGAGGGATGGGGAAAGTAGTGGATGATGATAACTCACCTTTGCCTGCAGGCTGAGGTACTGCAAATCCAGGTAATAAAAAGGGTACCCCTGTAGTAACACCAGCTGGTTTTAGTTCATTGACACCATATGTTGTTAGGGAAGTTATCAGATTAACCAGATCTTTCAAGGCATCTTTGGATTCTGCCTCTTTTGCTTGTTCCAATCTAGAAAAAGTATGATTTAGAAAATTTATTTTTCCCTTTTATTACATTGTTAAATTTAATACAGGAAGTACTTACCAATTTTAGATTCAGTAATTAAGCATATGAAGTATTTGGAAAAATTTCTTCTGAAATTTTTTTCCTACATAAAAAATGCATTTTTAAAAATCTACAAATTTTATAAGATATTATTGTGTACTTGAAAAATATCAGTCCAATAATGAGAACATATAATACAGTAAAAGTGGTGATTCTGTCACAAATAGTGTTAAGTAAACTATTAATCTTTTGTTAAAAATCTCTATATAATAAAATAATTCAATTACATAAATTTTAAAGTTCCCTAAAGCCAAGTTAAGGGGCTGGGATTTAGCTCAGTTGGTAGAGCACCACTCTGCAGTCTCTGAGGTCCCAAGTTCGATTCCCAGCACCACAAAAATGGGAGAAGGACGTGGCAACCCACTCCCAAGGCAATCATGAAACAATCTGCCATTGAAAACCCTATGAGGGTTGCTATGAGTCGGGTACGACTCTGACGACACCTAACAACCACAACAACAAAGCCAAGTTACAAATTTTAACTGCTTAGAAGCAAAACCTTATCAACTATTGTTTCCTAAGATATTTTCTTTGTAAACAATGTTTAAAAATGATCTCCTAAATCATGCATGGTTGCAAATGCACTTCAGAGGCTGAGGTGAGAAGCTGAGGCAAGAGGCTGGATGTGACTTCAAGGCCAACTGGTCTATACAGGCTGTTCCAGGGCAGCCTGGGCTACATAGCAAAACCCTGTTTCAAACAAAACAAAATAAAACAATAAAATCCTTGTGAAGAGTTCTAAGAATTCTGTCTGCATTGCATTAATTTACTCAGGTACTACTGTTAGATAAACTTCTGGGAGTCTAACAACTTTTTAAAACAATCATAATTCCTTTCAAAGGAACTTTATCTGGGATCATGAAGGAATTATCTTTTGACTATGGCTTTAGTGAGACCATAAAATGTTTAAAAGAAACTTATTCTTCTGAAAAATAAGATTTATTGGGTCTCTCTTCTTAATAGAAATAAGTTATTCTCATCAAAACAAATTTGGAGAATGTACAACAGTAGCAAAGAAGAAAAAGTACACTCAGTCTCACAACTCAGATGAACACTTTTAACATTCTAATATATCTTTTAAGTTTATCTTTTAATTTGAAAAGTTTAGTTTTTATATTTATTCACATACTATATATATAGCTTTGTAACCTATATTTTTTTCATTTATTGGAATTACACATGTATCTCTTCCATGTTAATAGAAGCTCTTTTCTGTAGATACATTTTAATGCCATGCAGAGCCAACCATAACTTTGGCAGGGCGGTGGGGCAACTAGCAGAATACAAGTGCACTTAATACACATAAAGGGCTGGGATTTAGCTCAGTTGGTAGAGCACTGCGCTGCAGTCTCTGAGGTCCCGAGTTCAATTCCCAGCAGCGCAAAAATGGGAGAAGGGCCTGGCAATCCACTCCCAAGGTAATCCCGAAACAGTCAGCCATTGAAAACCCTATGAGGGTCGCTATGAGTCGGAAACTGACTCGACAGCACCTAACAACAACAACAATACACATAAAGCTTTGTCTACATTTAAGATAATATCATTATGATCAATAACCACAGATGAAAGTATTATGTCAGGGTATCAACATTTTTGAGGTCCTTGATAATATTTTGTCAACCTGCATTCTCAAAGGATCGCACCAATTACGACTTGGTAGTAATGTGAAGAGGTTATTTCATCAGCTTTCATGTGATCTTTTTAATACATGCGGTTATATGTGCAAAAGTATATTTTGGGGAGTTGTCTAATATTATCCAACAGTAAGTAGGTTAAACTAGTGTCAGAAATAAGATGTTTACAAAACAGTGCTGTCTTATAATAGATCAAATCATTTAAAAATAACAAGGGTCCCCAGAACAGCTACTGGGGAATGAGTATATTCTTCTTAATAAAAGTTGTACCTAGCCTCTTTCTAAGTATATACATACATCATTTGGAATGGAAAAAGAGGTAAATGAAATTTTGGACTGGTAATTTGCTTTATGTACACATTTGTAAGCTCTCATCAATCCACATAATTGTTCTTACTACTAACTTCATTAATAAAAATATTAAAGACATTATAAAATAAGGAAAACCAAAAATATAATTAATCAAGGAGAATTTATGCTTCAGGAAGGTGTTAGTTTGTCTAACCTTTTCTCCCTCAGTTACTAAAGAACAGCAGTTTTATTCTTCATACCAAACCTCTGATTCCATGTGGCCTGCATTTGACAATTTTACTCTAAATTAATTTTTTCTACTTCGTTAGTACAACAGGATCAAAAAGGGAGTAAGTCAAGAGAACACCAAAGTGTACATTAAATAAGTGTTTTCTTGATTCTTTTCCTTATAATCCCGAAAGTACATTGTTTTCTTTGATTAAAAAGAAGCTGAGTAGACATTTAAAACATATTCTTAAATTGTGGGATTTTACCTAAGCAGGAGATCACAAAGAAAATTATATCCTTGCCATATCCGAAAATCATCCAAAAGTGTTTGGGACACATCACTGGAATCTTTGAGGAAACAAGAAAGTCCAGCAAACATTTCAACAATTTCTAGGGGAGACAGGTCATCTGATTGTTGCATATTCTGAACACATGTAGATAAACATTCTTTTTCTGTAAAAATAAAGAATTAAATAAGTATCCATTGTTTAAGAAAATTCTCTTCATAACTGGTGATTAATAAACATTATATTTTAATGTATCTGTAAAAAACTATGAAATAAATGTCGCATTGTAAAAGTTAATATAAGATCCAAATTAATTTGGGAAATACCTACTTTTAAGTAGTAAACAAATGATATTACAGGAATGTGTTAAAAATATTTGACATTTATTATAGTTCTTACACCAAATTTTGATGTTTTATCATCAAACAAAATGGTTACTGTGAAAACTTTTTTGACTCTACATGCATATAATAAAAGGATAAAAAATATGAAAAACTATCTTCTAAGTTTAAGAAGGAAAAATTAATTAATTAAAAGTTCAAATATAGACCAATCAGAAACATAAATGCTACAGGAAATAAAATTTTAAAAATTATATTTGTATTATATATTACCAGTTTAAAATACAGTTATATCATCACTAATATTAAGGACTCAATGTCATATAACAAAAGCTAAGACTAACACAGGAATGGAAGGAAAGAAATGTTTTATCACTAATTCATGTACTAGGAACTGGGATTCACATACATCGTTTAATAACTGTAAGTGAACAAAAAAGTTGTATTAATTCTTTTGAAAATTTCAGGACAAAAAAAAGGAGAAAAGTTTGCTGGCACAGTGGTACATGCCAGTGATCCCAGCAACTCGAAAGACAGAGGTAGGAGGATCACAAGTTTGGGGCCAGAGGCAGCCTGCTAACTTAATGAGATCCTGTCTCAAGGTAAAGCATAAAAAAGGAGCTGGAAGTGCAGCTCAGTGGTAGTGTGCTTGCAAAGAATGTGTGAGATCGAGCATTGAAAAAAAAAAAAAAAAGAAAAGAAAATTTTGGGACAATCATAAATATGTACTAAGTACAATAAAATATATGAATATTAAATCACTAAACTACTTAAGATGCTACAGCATTTATCTTTTATATAAACATTTTAAAGGATAGTTGACTATTATCTATGAATTGAATAGATAATCCTATTTAGCGCTGACAAAGAATCTGCCTAATTCCATCAATTCTGCATCAGAGAGATTATCTGACTATTTACTTATTTATTTATTTTAAAACTTGTTTTTTGTACCAGGGGGCTGAACCCCAGGCCTTGCGCACAATTTGCAAGCACTCTCCCAATGAGCTGCACCCTCAGCCCCTTTTTTATTTTTTACCTTGAGACAGGGTCTTGTTAAACTACACAGGCTACCTCTGGTCTTGAACTTGAGGATTCTCCTGCCACCACCTCCCAAGTTGCTGGGATTACAGGTGTGCATCACCTATCTGGCTATTTATAAAATAACTTTAGGAAGGCTGGCAGCTACAGCAATTCCAAAATACTTGCCTTTTCATCAGTAAGAGAGAAGACAGGCTCTGAGAAATAATTTGCATTGCATTATCATTGACCATTGACACAATGAAATAATTTTAACTCTTGTAGATACCCATCACTCAGAACTTATAAGAATTTCCTACATTTGACATATCTCATAAATTAAAAAATATTTTTTCTCTTGAAAAATTTATTTTTTTAATTTAAAGGCCAATCTTTGAATAATTGAGAGATAATATGTCCATCAACAAATGAAGAAAAAGAGAACTTGAAAACACTTTAAATTGATATATAAAGGAGATATTCACCATGAATATACTTCACTACATTGACACTAAGACCGTGACGGGATATGGTCATAAGGACTTCTCCCGCGCTCTTTCTCCAAGGGAGGTTGTAGGGAGGGCACCAAGAGGTTATTGCACTGAATAAAAGCTGGAGATCATCTTTCTGAGCCAGCTCCTCGGCCGGAGAAACAAAACTGCAGAGTTTCACTAAAATCTAAAAAAACAAAACAAGACTGTACGTAAGTAAATAAATAAACAGGTGGAGAAAGAAAGAGCTAGAAAACAATGAGACCTACATATTATTAAAAAGTTCAGCGTAACCATCGGGCAAAGTCAGTAAAACCACAGTGATTAGTGCTCTTTGGCAACATTAAAAAAGACATCTATAATTTAGATGTATTATGTTAAGACAGTAAACCAATACTATTTAAATCAGCTCATTTGAAAAATAATATTTATTGTCCTCTATTCACTGTGATATTTTTGTATTCCTGGGCTTAAAACAAGATGAAAAAGCATTATCTTTTATGGTTAGCACTTTATTTTTCTAACTTAGTTCTTTAGTTCTTAGTTTGCACAGGTAAAATGTTATTGTGTCCTCTAAAAAGAATAGTTTTAGGGAAAGAAAAATTGAAAACAGGTCATTGAAAGTAAAGTAATTTTCAAATTGTTTCAATTTTGTACACAAGGAAAGGGAGATGTTTGAATAAAATAAATCATTTTTATTGGATGTGACTTTTAATTATACCTAGTTGCCAAAAACCTTCTGAAGTCTGGCTTTCAAAGAAGACTCAGGACTTCTTCAACTCTAAAATGAAAACTTAATACTTAACTATGATTTGGAAAATACACACTACACAAGTGCTCATAGCATTAAGAGTCATTATTTGGGGAATTTGGTAACAGTTTCTGGGCTGAATGGACTCTTCCTTCTAATAATCCAAGTTCACTGACAGGAAAAATTAACTTTTCTTCTCTGTGCTAAATTTTCTCGAGTAAATTCTTTATTTTTTCATAGTACTAGGTTGGCTGAACCTAGGGCCTTGCACATGCAAGGTGAGTGCTATACTACTGAGCTGCAGCTCATTTTGAGACAGGGTCTCACTAAATTATGCAAGCTGAGTCTGGCCTTGAACTTGCTATGCTCCTGTCTCTGCCTGGGATTACAGGTACATGCCATGCCTCTGGCCTCTAAATATTTTTTAAAATATAAAATAACTATAAAATAATTTTATTCTCTTGTAAGATGAGTGTGCCATGAAATTTGTGTATATATGTATTTGTTGTTGTTGTTAGGTGCCGTGGAGTCGGTATCCGACTCATAGCGAACCTCATAGGGTTTTCAATGGCTGACTGTTTCAGGATTGCCTTGGGAGTGGATTGCCAGGTCCTTCTCCCATTTTTGCGGTGCTGGGAATTGAACTCGGGACCTCATAGACTGCAGCGCAGCACTCTACCAACTGAGCCAAATCCCAGCCCCATATATGTATACACAATGTAAATTATATAATGTCAGTAGGGAAACTGCTATATAGAAAACAAGATATTTGAAATGCCATGTTTTGTCTGAGAAAGTTATGTCTTCCTTTTCCTACTCAATGTAAAAACTTATTTGATCCTTAGAAGCTTCCTAATTCATAGCTGCTTAAGTATCAGGAAGAAAAAAGGATTATGAATTCAGAAAATCAGTAAAATACTTATACAATTAGGCAGAAAAGGGCTTAGAGAAATTGCTGAATGTTGAAAGCCCAATGATATGTGTAATATGTCTGTATCGTTCCCTATGTGAATACTGAGTTAAATGCAACAAAAAGTATATGCTCACAGGGATGAATTTTCAACTTTATTTGCTGTTGGCCCTGATAGTGCCTTATGTGATTAGAGGGACAGATGTCATTCTCTAATATGCAACATAGAAAATAAATCCAAAAATAGCAAGTTTCTTTTTTCCAAACCAAATTCCTGCTCACAAAATAAACTAGCTTTAATCATTCCTTGAATCTGTTGAGTCCTAAAATAATTGGTTCTTAATTTTTATAGGCAAAATTATTTTTACAAATAATCTAATATAAAGTTTTTTATTTTATAGAGTAGAAAACTGAAGGGTCTATTTCTCATTGCTCTTCTGCCTCTGGACTTCTGCTTGTTGGGACTCTGTTACAAAGTCCAACCAAGTGTGGCAGAGGAATAACTGGCCATATAGACAGAATGATGAATACCTGCATGAAGCAGCACCAACCACTGAGGTCCCAGGAAACCATATGTCACATAATACAAACAGAGATTTCATCTAACATAAAATATTTAATAAGCTTGTCTCAACTGGTTTTCTAGACCAAATGATGAAAACAATATCTAGGGTGGGAAGAGGCACTAAAACAAAGGAAGTGAAGCTCTAAAAGGCGCAGTGGACTGGGCGTGCGGAGAGTGAGGCTCACATTACTGCTGCTCACCTGATGTGGGCCATACACAAAGACATCATTTTCCACAATTGTAAAGGAGGAATTTGATTTAAATTATACTTTGAATTCCTTTTGGCCTTAACATTCAGTAACTTCAGCATATACTAAAATAAGTTTTGCATTATTTGAAAATTAGTATCCACTGCTTTCAAATACAGGAGTTTTAAGTTTTAAAGAAAACATTGCTATGCTTATTTAGGTATTAAAAGTATGAAATGTAGCTTCCATTTATTGCTTAAGACATTAATTAGTTCTTTAGGAGGGCTTTATTGATATGGGGCCACTATTCTAATCATCAAAGACTAATCCATTACATGCATCTGTAAGATATTCAAGCAGCTTTAATTCCTATGAGATTTATTCCTTCCCTTATTCCCATTCTAATCTGACAGTTGAAGTTCTAATCTTATTTCTGCCATTTGCTTACACGGTTATTTTGGGAGAAAACAAAAGCTCTGAATGAGGTTGTTTTGCAAATTATATCAGATGAGATGTAAACCACAAGCACAAAAACATCTAATAAATCAAGTATTCAATAAATACTTGTGGATTTAGTATTTAGTGATTCCAGTGTTTTCCTTCCTAAAACTGCTTTGATTTCCCTCTCTCCATCCTTTCATTATTAGCACCTCTTCAAGGCAGTCACTCTTATAGAAAAGACACCAATGATTTACATGAGGTAAGCATGCTACCATTATCTCTACCCCATCTACCTTATTTACCACAGACCCACTGTCCTCTCTAGTCTCTTCCTATTTTCGTGGCAACAGAAGCAAAAAGTTACTTTTATTTAAAATCTCCTATGTGCTAAGCAGAGAGCCATAGCTTTATGCATTATTTCATTTAAACATCATAAAAACTCCTTAGGCAGATATTATTATTCTTATTTATCAGTGAGAAATCTGCATCTTGAGTTATATAACTTCAGAGACCTGGATTCAAAGGTAAGTGTTGTTGTGTTTTACTTTTTATTGTGGTAAAAAGAACTCATAAAATGTATCACCTTAACCATTGTAAGGGTATGGTACAGTAATAACCATACACATTGTTGTTAAATAGATCTCTAGGACTTTTTCATCCTGTAAAACTAAAACTATACATAATGAACAAGTTTCTTTTTCTATCTCTCCTTAGTCACTAGGAATCAGGATTCTACTTTTTGTTCTAATCGTCTGAAGACTTTGGGTACCTCTTGTAAGTGGAATCACACAGTATTTGTCTTTTTGAGTCAAATCTGTTTTATACTATATTAGATAAGTCTAAGCTTGTATTCTAAATATGTGTACAATGCTTGTTTCAAAAATTTTATCCCAAGAAAGAATACCATACATGATGATTATACTGTAGGCTAGCTGACAGAAGTCCTTTAAATCTTGCTCACCCACAATGCTATTAACAAAATAGTGGTAATGATGGGAAAGAACTTTGCAGGGGCAGAGAAGGTGGCAGAGGCTAGTGAAAGAAACTGCCTTTGATAAGTTCAATATTTAGAAGCTAAGGAAATATTTAGAAGCTAAGGAATATTTAGAAGCTAAGGAAACTAAAAAGAATTTCTTGACATTGTAAGAAACATTACCCAAATCTCAACGATAACTTGTCAAAAAAAGTCTTGCATGGTTAGTTTGTTTTAGAGATGTTATTAATACATCAAATGTAATTTTAATAGCTAGATTTGTTCAAAAAAATGAACTTGCTAATATCTCACTCAACTATTCCTCCACATATCTTGATGTACTTTCTGCATTTACAAGAAATGTTATAATTGTATGAAAAAAGCCAAATTATAATAAGCAGAATGAAATATTACATAAAAATGGAATAGGTGGCTAGGCATGGTGGTGCACCCCTGTAATCTCAGTACTTGTGGGGCTGAGTCAGGAGAATTATGAGCTAAAGCCAGTCTGGGCTACACAGGCTCAAAAATAAAACAAAAGTAAAATAAACAAACAAAAATAAGAAAAAATGCAACAACCAAACAAAAATGGAATAGGTAGAACATCTATTTAAAGAATGCTCTCAGTTCATGTTAAATATAGCTACAGACATGACCAAACAAAAAGAACCTTCCCTACCTGTACAAAAACTTTCTGGAGTAGTCCTCGACGTTCTGCTAGAGGTAGCTCATTCTGTGCACCTCCAACTGCCTCAGGCACATGTGGAAGGTCAAAAAACAGATATAAACATTTAACCAGGGTGGAAGGCACTGACATCGTTGTCATGCAGTCCACAGTTTTCTGGAAAACAAACCAATAAATAAGTGAATAGATAAGATGGGCATAATTATAATTGGTACAGCTGAATAATTCACAAATGGTAAGCCAGAAAATTATATATCAAGATCACTGTTAAAATGCATACAAGAATTAAAAAATGATTCCATGCTGAGAAATTCCCAATTATCCACTTGGACAAATTTGCCTTAATCAAATATTGAGATTGCTTGCTAGCTATCTAGTATTTTTAGGTAAATTTGACATTTATTTGTTAAGAAGCAGTCTATTTCAAAGAACATAAGCTTTAGGATTTTGAGGAAACACACTTAATTACCATGAACTTAGGCAAACTGTTTAATTTTCCTAGGTTGTTAGGTGCCATTGACTCTGTTCCTACTCATAGCGACCCTATACACAGCAGAATGAAACACTCTTTGACACTGCCTCATCCCTGGCACTATTGTCAGTGCTTCTCTGCTACTCACAGGGGTTTTGATGGCTGATTGTTTCATGAGTGGGCTGTTGGGTCCCTCTCCTAAGCCTACAGCACCCGGTTATTTCCATGGGGTGTCCCACTGAAGGACTAACCAGGCCTGACCCTGCTTAGCTTCCTAGATCTGATGAAATCGGAAGCTAGAGTGGTATGGCTATACAGAATGGTACATATTTCTTAGAGTTAATATAATTATGTCTGCAGCCACAGCACCATGGTATCCAATCCCACTTGATCTCAGAAGATAAGCAGGATCGACCTGGTTAGTCCTTGGATGGGAGACCGCCGGGGAATACCAGGTGCTGCAGGCTAGGAAGAAGGACCTGGCAATTCACTCCCAAAGCAATCTGTCATTGAAAACCCTATGAATAGCAGAAAAGCACTGACAATAGTGCCAGGGATGGCACAATATTGGGGAACATTTCCTTCTATTGTATATAGGGTTGGTACAAGTCAGCCCCAACTCAATGGCAAAAGCACCTAACAACAATGTGATAAGACACTAAATACAAAGACATATTAACCACTAAATTGTATATTAGTATTTGCCTTACCATCACTTTTATTTTTATTCTGATTATAGGTTCTTGCAGCTAGAAGGACATTTGGGAGATACAGCCATCACATGCACAAATGTACCTCTATGTTATTTTTTCCAAGGTTTGCATAGGGAGAAATTCTAGACCTTTTATAATAAATATTTCATTATTGTTGAGAAGGGCTGGGATTTAGCTCAGTGGGTAGAGCGCTGCACTGCAGTCTCTGAGGTCCCGAGTTCAATTCCCAGCACCGCAAAAATGGGAGAAGGATCTGGCAATCCACTCCCAAGGCAATCCCAAAACAGTCTGCCATTGAAAACCCTATGAGGGTCGCTAGGAGTCGGATACCGACTTGACGGCACCTAACAACAACAACAACAACAACAACAATTGTTGAGAAGTATGATATAATAATTATTAAAATCTTCCATGGCATAGTTTGGCATAAAGTTTTACTGCACTAGGAATAAAAAGATTGGCATTATCTGTTAATTAGTTTATTTACTTTCTTTTTTTTATTAGAAATTTTTCTGTTAATTATTTTATTTACTTTCTCATCCAACACATTTGTTGAGTGCCTATGGTATATCAGACAGTGTGCAGAGAGCTGGACATGCAAACACAAAGCACCTTCATCTTTCAGCACAGCACAGTCTATTACTATTAGTAGATTTACAAGTAATTGTAATTTAATCTCTGAAGTCTAACAATGGCATTACATAGAGCCTCATAAAAATGTGAATGATCAACACTCTCAGGCATGACACAGAAAAGTATAAGGAATTAAAATATGAGGGGAAAGATCATCTGATGATAGACAGGAAGTTAGATCATATGGTATAGTATGCTTGAGGAACCACAAAATCCAAAATTGCTGACACCTGAAAAGCCATAATAATAATAATAATGGCTAATCTTCAGTTAGTACTCATTGCACAAAAGGTATAAGGCTAAGCACTTTATATACATTATCTCATCTATTCCTCAAGTCAACACTGTATGGTAGATCCTATAACTGTATGATCCTTACTTTACAAAGGAAGCAATTGAGCTGGGTGTGGTGGTACACACCTGTAATCTCAGCACTGGAGATGCTGAGGTAAGAGGATTAACACTGAGTTCAAGGACAGCCTGAGATGAGACTGTCTTAAAAAAAAAAAAAGAGAGGCATTTACATACCCTACTTTACAACTGGTTAGGTGATCCACGAAGTGTAAATGCTCAATAACCTATGAAAATGGTCTCACATTTTAGTTTGACTTTTATTTTACTAGGAACGGACAACTAATAAAGCACTACAAACAAAAAAGCAATGTACCAGAATTCAGAAAATTAGCTGGTTGTAGTATAGATCATAAAGTAATATAGAGAGTCAGAAGGTAAGGGCAATTAGGAAACTAATACAGAAAACCAGTAAATGATAAATGCAGTAGTAGGGTAATGGAGAGGAGAAAGAGCTTCAAGAATCACCTCTTGCAAGATCTGGCCCCTTTACACATATTCAATATCATTGCCTCTAAAACCTCTGCTCTATCCACCTGTGATTATTTCTCAACATGCCATGTTGCCATATACCTAACATTTGGTTCAATGGTCTGCTATGTCTCAAACTTCTCTTAATTCCTCATCTTCCCGCTGACTCTCACATTTCTATTTTCACAGCACTAGACATACCCCACTATCGTATTTTATGGTATCATCTCTCTTGCTTTCCCTGTCACCTACACATTGAGTCAGGACTGTATTTCAGTCATCTCAGTATCTCATTGTCAGCAGAAAATGACACTCTAAATAAACAGGCACCTTAAAGCATAACACTGAATGTGCTTTTTAAATGTATCACTTTCTATTTAGATCATTATTAGCTTTTTTTCCCATTAAGCAAAGCAATATGAGTTTTCATTTTCATCTTATTATTGATAGATTTAAAGAATAAGTTGGCATCCAGACTGGTATTTGGCAATATCTGTAACTGTCTTAAGTGATTAGATTGCTCCTGATTCTCTTCCTACATTTATTTTATTAATTATTTTATTTTATTTTACTTTACTTTGAGACAAGGTCTCACTATGGAGCCCAGGCTAGCTTAGAATTCACAGTCATCCTGCCTCAGCTGCCAGGTGCTGAGATTACAGGCATGCACTCTATACTTGGCTCTTTTCTTACACTTTTAAGGCTGCCTATCCCTTTGTACGTTTAAATTAATCCGTAATTTACTGAGTTTTTACCTCATTAGTTATTACAGTGGGACGCAGTCTGCTCATAAATAGGACAGATAAAGCATCTACAGAAAATATGAGTAAAACTTACAACTACTACAATTAAAAATTATTAATGTTAAATTCACAGTATTAATAGTGATTATTTAAAGTTTTAATAGCATATAAAATGA
This sequence comes from Pedetes capensis, assembly GCA_007922755.1. Taxonomy (NCBI): domain Eukaryota; kingdom Metazoa; phylum Chordata; class Mammalia; order Rodentia; family Pedetidae; genus Pedetes; species Pedetes capensis. The sequence continues at coordinate 124,976 of VMDO01002811.1, forward strand.
TATGGCACTCTAAACCAAATTTTGGTACAGTAGCATAAAGGCATTTACAGTGAACACCAACAGCAAATAGAATTGGAATTTGTGTTAGTCATCCATTACAGTCACAGACACACAAAAACAATGTCCTACTTTAAGGTTATCTGAAGGTTACTGAGGGTGACCAATCAACTCCATTTGCCTGGGACTGAGAAGTTTCCTGAGATGTAGGAGTTTCTATGCTAAAATTTAGAAAAAGTCCCAATTTTTGGAAAACAAGGACAAATTGGTCTTGCTGTTTCCTTGAGTAAAACAAACAAGTAAATAAACAAAACAGTAAGCAAATGAGGGAAACAGACTATTTGAAGGAAAAAACTCCAAATGCTAATTACTTTGGGCTAGTGAATAGTTTCAGCTAATAGTTACTAAGAAGTATGCATTGTTTATGCTGTGACCAGTCACTATAGTACGACTGGCTATCACAGTCACCTTTATAAATTCCATTATTAAATGACATGAGGTGTTTCAAAGTCCACTGTAACTTAGACAACAGACATCCCCAAGATAACTATGCATTTTAATAGGTAATTCCACTCTATATTTCAAAAGAGTGAATAAATTGCCTCATCCCAAGCACATCAAAGGCCAAAAACCAGGTGTTCAAATGATCATTAATGCGTACATGCAACATATGTCAGGTTGGATACTTAAAGCTGATTTAAAGGAGATAAAAAGCAATTTCAAAAAAAAATCGAATGAAAAGGCAACTTGCATTATCCTGAAAATCCAAATGGACCCTATTTTCTATAAAAATCAGAAACATTTAAAAGTATTTTCCATGATCTTTATTCCTTATTAGTTGGGTGACATTAGATAAATAAACATTTTAGATTAGTAAACATTATACAAGTGTTAAGTAGTCCTAATGCACCCAGAGCTCCTAGGCTACTTGTGCCCAGCCACAAGTAGTCCATACCTGCCTCATGTACTATAAAATGGTACGTTTGTGTGCTACAACATGATGACAGAAAACACTAAGCCATGCACTTCCTCTATTCATAAGTGCATAAAATATCAAGCTTCTCACAGAAAGCTTCTCACAGAAAGGCTATATGAAGCACAAGCTAATGTTTTAGAAGAGTTAGAAGAACAAAAATGATTATCAATACCTTCTTTAGATATGATAATTAAAGTTTAATATCAAAATCACAAGAAAGGATACAAAAAGAGGTTGAACTATCTATCAAATATGAAAACAAAGAGCTCACCTGACCAGAGGATGCCAACAAATTAATTGTTGTCAGAAGCATCCAGCCTCTACTGGCTTCTTCACTCTGATTGATCTCCAGGAACTGGACTATGGCCCGACTTGCAGCCTCTGTAAAACCAAAGGGAAGCTATTAAGTAGGGGAAAAATTACTTATAAAGGGGCCTTTCCTTAAAACCTACCAAGAAAATCATTATTTACTCAGCACATACTTTATACCAGCACTATTATGTGCTCTTACGAAAAAAAATTTAAATAGTAGTTTCTTAACGGTGTATATAAATCCTTATATCCCTAATACAGAAATATAAGTCATTCTATATATTCTAGGGAAAGGTCTGTCATGAACTCATTGAAAATAGTCACAGAAGTGGTGAAATATGAGCTTAACCTGTGTGGGAAACAAATATATGTTTGTCAAAGGAGTGGGAGAGACAAAATATACAGATACTAGGAGCATAATTTTAAAACAAAAGTGTGGCTACAGAATGAACCTGATATGTACAGATCAAGACAGAGAACTACATTAACACGGTTCTAGGAGAGCAGAGCCTAATATCAAAAGTAGTGACTGACCAAGAGATGCGTAATTATGAAGGAAGGTAAACTCAGGGCTGTGTTTGACCCTTTTGACCAAGTGGAAACAAATGTCTTGGGCAAAGTAGAAAGGATTATTCTAAGACTGTAAATCTAGAAGTAATGTGTTTGACAGACTGGAAGGCTAAAGAGATGACTAGTTGGAGAGAAATAAAACTGAGCGGTTGCTTAGGGGATACAGAGATAACATGAGAGACTAATAACAGCAACAGAGAAACAATGAGATAAAGGAGAGTCGTTCAAAGAACTATGGAGATGGAAAATTTTTTGAAAGTAAATTTAGTTGGTTATGTTCTCAGAGAAAAGGTAAAATGGAAAAATTTCTAAACATACACAATTTCATCACAGAGCATGCCAAATTTTTTTTTTTGCTCAAGAAATGTTTATTCCCCAAGAAATCCTATTTTATTAGGAATTTTTAGTGTATAATTTAATGGGTCTCATTATGACATTTCCACACATGCATTTCATTGTACATTGCTCATGTTTACCTCCCATTATTCTCTCATGACCTCCTCCCCCATCCCGAGTTTGTCAATTTTTGTATTAACTTGAAATGAACTGAAGTTGACAGAAAATAAGCCCAAATTCTTCACTATGGACTCAGTAAGGTACTAATGAAAGCTTAACACCCTTCATCATGAAGTAGAAAATAGAGGAATTAACAATAAGGATTTAGCTCAGTTGGTAGAGTACCACTCTATGGTGTCTGAGGCCCTGGGTTTGATCTCCAGCACACACACAAAAAAAAAACAGGAGAAGGACATGGCAGCCCACTCCCAAAACAATCCCAAGACAATCAGCCATCAAAACCCTATAAGGGTCACTATGAGTTGGACATGATTCGATGGTATCGAACAACAACAATGCCCAAATTGTTCACTAAAACCTGGGTAAGATACTAATGTACACTTAACACACTTCATAAGAAGTAGAAAATAGAAGAGGATTTATATTATCTTAGATGTATGTTTTCCCTTCAATTTAACACAATTAAGACAAGTGTTTTATTAGATAACTGAATTCAAGACTTTCATATGATTCTGTTCTGGGCATATTTCATTTATACACTTCCACTTGAGGAAATAGTTTAAGAGGAAAAAATTTAGGAGAGTTGATTGCTATTAAGTCTGAACTACATCAGACACTGTTTTAAGTACTTGTGGGTTTAACTTATTTAATCTTCCCAAGAACCTTATGAGTTATTTTCTATTAATACACCCCTTAATCTAGTATAGACTGAGAAATTTGCCAACGGTCACATAGCTAGTAGGTGAACTCATGTTTGAATCTAAGCTATCTGGCCTGTAAGAGATAAAGATAGCGATTAAAAAAAAAAAAAAAAAAAACACCATGGAATACAGAGGAAGCCAAGAGAAGCCTGGCTTATTTCTAATACCTTGGTATGTAATAAGTGTTGAAATTACTTTACGCCTACATTTACTAATTTATGGTCTACTATCCCTCCGCAGTCATAAATACCAAGAGTGTAGATGCTCTGTAAGCCTTGTTCACCACTGATCCCTATATCTACCTAACACTTTACTGGCATTAAGTGAGCACTCAACAAATACCTGCTAAATGAACTGACCTAATGAGATCAAAGGAGAAATTGTGACAGAAGGGCACATTGAGTTCAACTGGTTATATACATTAAGAGGTACGGACTTACAACGGATAAGACGGGATTCTGGAAAGCGGAGTAATACAAAGAAAGTAGCATTTTGAAAAGGTTGACTAAGAAGATCTCATTAGAAAGAGGAAGAAAAAAATGAAAAGATTACTTTTGAGAAACCTACTTTACCGACAATGGTTTGAGTTCATTGGCAAAAATTGATTCAGAAATATTTTGAAGAACTAAATCTCCTTTAAGAGAAAAAGCAAAACAAAGTTATCTTACTGGTAGAGAAGCTGGAGATCCATAGATAAGACATATTTTGAATGAATGTGGATTTAACACTATGAACTTTAAAAGAAAACTGGACAGATACGTATTTGTCACTACTATTCAAAAGACTGTCAGATAATAAATAATGGGTGCTAATGCTTATGTTGAGACTCTAGCCACCAAAAATGCACTTTTGGTCTATTTATCTGAACAATGGTAGACTAATACTTCAAAGTGGGTATGTTTTTTTTTTTATGTTTTGACTACAATGAACATTAAGGGATTCTTCAAAATAAGAAAAGACAAATAATGGACACTGAACACTATTACATGCTCAATGTATTGTTGTTCTGAATAAATAAGATGATTCATGTGAAAGTAAACTGGAAAGAATCAAGATAGCATAATTCTTCACATGTACCTGTTTAACATTTTTATCAACTTAATATTAATAATTATTCATCCTGAGGAGAAAGTAGAAAAGACCTAAGTAACATCAGCAGTAATGTTCAATTATATTATCTGGCACTGCATTACATGCTCATACAGATACAGATGTCTGGATATCTGGGTGGCTGAGTGATACAGGAGAAGTCCCAAACTCCACTGATAAAATGAACTACATAATAAATTTATTCAGAAGAACCATTTTATTTTTACTTAGCAATTTTAACATACTGTCTTTCAGATTATATCTCACTTTTTATCTGAAGTATGGTAAGAAACTCATTTTAAAGGTATACAGCACTTAAACAGATCTTAAAAATTAATGTCTGGGGAGAGCCAGGTGCGGTGGTGCACGTCTATAACCCCAGTAACTCAGGAGGTGGAGGCAACAGGATCACAAGTTCAAGGCCAGAAGCAGTCTGCGTAATTTAGTGAGATTTTGTGAGGCTCAGTGGTAGAGCACTTGAAAAGTGTATGTGAGGGCCTAGGTCTAGCCCCCTAGCACTGAGAAAAGAGAAAAAAACTTGAGGTCTAGCCTGGGACTTCAGATCAGTGGTACAGTGGTTGCCTAGCATGTGTGTAGACCCAGTTTCAATCCATAGCAACACACACACACACACACACACACACACACACACACACACACAAATTATGGATACTAGGAAGCAATTTTAAACAAAACCTCCAAAAATCAGTTTCTTAAAACTATGAACAAAAATCACAAATGTATTGTATTAGGATATTTGAATTTCAATAATATTTAGCAAATACAAATTTAAATGATGATTTAAGTTAAGGTTGTAAGAGTTAACGAGACACATATTAACCCATCATTAGAGATGTCAACCATTTGATACAAGCTTTAGCTTTTACACCACATTTCAATTAATGTATTTAAAATGAAATACAGAAATGGAGTTAGTAAAGCTCATAGTTAGATTAAATAAGTATAGAATGTAGACAATCTTAAGACAAATGCAATTTCTGAGCCTACAATGAAAATGTGTGAGTTTCATTAGACAACATTCAGAACAATCAGAAAGCAAACCTGTTAATAGTAACTGTAATACAACAATTTTTCCTTTGTAAACTTCATTAAAGCCTATGTCATTTTCAAACATGTTTCAGGATGATGGTGTGAGGCATGCTGATAGTATTATTATACTTATTTCATTAATGAAGAAAGCCCTGCTCCCTCCAAAAATAATTCCATAAGTAAGTTGGAAAAACAGTATTAGAATTCAGTTTCCATGCTTCTTCTTACTCGATATATAACCACGCCTTGGGAATGAAATTACCTGAAGGTGTTGTGGCTTTGAAATCCTTGGATGACGGCAGAGGACACTGTTTTTCTGTTTAAAAAGAAAGGCTAGGTTGTCTAATTGGGGATTCACTCCATTTCACCAATCCTGCCATTGGAGTATTGTAGTCAACATCACCCAGCCTCTCCATCACGAGATGACTGCCCACTGGGGATTGCACCACGGAGCTTCACAGTGGCACCTTGCATGTAGCAAAGTCATTAATAATAAAGTAAAGATTCTATCTTTACACAGGTGGGAATTTGTGCTTCACTAACATAAATTGACCAAGTGTCCCTTAGAATTAAGCAGAATTAGTGTCGTAGAATTTAACAAGTAACCAGAGGAGTTGTAGGAAAATCTTAAAATACACCCTACACACAACATGACCAACTGATTTACGTTATATTTCCTCAAATTAGTGGACAGTCACTACACACTTCTACCAATGCTGCATGGATGCAACATCCAAGAGAGAATTAAAGAACAAAATGGTGAAGTTGTCCTGATGTACGATAAAATTCTCCATGTCTCCATTTTGCATCTTGATGTTGCCTAATACCCCACATGCCTGTTAGCTTGTGGTGCTGTGGGAGTCTGCATGTTGTTGTGAGGCTGAAAGCTATGCCACCAGTATTTCAGATACCGGGAGGGCCACCCATGGTGGACAGATCTGAACTGAGCTTGCAGACTAAGACAGACTGGGGAAAAGGACCCAGCAGCCCACTCTCAAAACAATTAGCTATTGAAAACCCTATGAATAAGAGAGAAGCACTATCAAACATAGTGCTGGAAAATGAGCCATTCAGGCTGGAAGGCATTCAAGAAGCACCTGGGGAAGAGTTGCCTTCTCAAAGCAGAGTCGACCTTAATTATGGGAATGTAGTAAAGCCCCTGGGACCGCCTTTTGCTGATGCTGCTCAACTCAAAATGAGAAGAAAAATAGTGACTGCAACAATGGGCTCAAACATAAGAAGATCATGTGCACGGCACAGTGCTGGGTAATGCATTGTTCTGCTGTAGTTAAGGTCACTGTGAGTTGGATCCTACTCTATAGCATTTAACAACAATAACAATTCCCTGAAAGTTCTCCTTTTTACTAACTAGATTTAAACAACAGAATTGAAGACACAGATGGTTTTCAAATGAGATAGAGTCAGAGCAAATTAGAAGTGATCTGATAAAGACTATTATGTGAGTAGTGATTATATAACTCACAAAATAACAAGTACTCTGTTCCAAATTTGGAGCAGTTCTTGAAAAAAAATCTTGACTAGGTGTACAATGAATACAAGCAAATTTCAAGGGAATGATAAAGGGCTCATTTCTCCTATTGTTTTGGGGAAAAATATGTGATCATAAATTACAATCAAATTCTTTCCAACAATTACTACCTGTGAAGTAAAGGACTACACGAGGTACCTAAAGCAGTTAAACTCACAGGAGCAGAAAACAGAACAGTGGCTGGTAGCCAGGGACTTGGGGGAGGGGAAATGAGGAGTGCTGTTCAACACATGCAAACTTTTGTCATGCAAGATGAAAAAGTCCTAGAGATGTGCTGCACAGCATGGCGATTACAGTCAACAATACTGTACCATGTACTTAAAAATGAGTTAGAAGTGTAGAGCCTGGCGTGGTGGTGCACGCCTATAACCCCAGCTACTCAGGAAGTAGAGGCAGGAGGATGGCAAGTTTAAGATCAGAGGCAGTCTGCATAATTCAGTGAGACCTTGTCTCAAAAAGGAAAAAACTGGGCTGGGGGTGCACCTCAGTGGTCCAGCACTTGCAAAGGATGCAAGCTCGAGGCCCTGGGTTCAACTCCCAGTACTACCAAAAAAGAACCAAAAAACAAACAACAACAAAAAAAACCCCAAAAAGTGTAGATCTCATGCAATGTGTCTTTCAATCACAATAAAAATAAATAAACATGAAATAGCAAAGAGTTAGAGTTAGATGATTCAGGATGCAACTAGATCCTGAAAATCTAGAACTTTTTTCTTAAAAAGGTTTTAAAAATCTCTATGAAAATATTTTTGATAACAACACAGACCAAAAGAATCTTCTAATATTCAAGACTAACAATAAAAGAACAAAGGAATTCCTATAGCCAAGACTCTTTAGTACTGAGGAGATAGATACTCCAGAATTATGTGCTTCTCTCTTAAAAATCAGTAAGATTTTCTTTTTCTCAAAGCATTTTAAAATGGAGTGTGAGAGAAGGTCAGAGAAATCCATATGTCAAACACCAGAAAGAAACAGTAAAAAGGAAAAAAAAAAAAAAAAAAAAAAAAAAAAAAAAAAAAAAAAAAAAAAAAAAAAAAAAAAAAAAAAAAAAAAAAACCGGGTATGGTGGCACATTCCTATAGTTCCAGCACTTGGGAGAGTTAGGTATGATGATCCCAAGTTCAAGGGCAAGCTGGACTACACATAAAGTTCCAGGCCAGCCTGAGCTACATAGAGAGACTTGTCTCAATAAACAAACAAAAATCAGTAAAAATTTATTGAACACCTAACACATGACAAACATTCTTGTAGATGCTAGTAATACTAGTAATACAAGGGTGACTATGACAGACAATAAAATTAAATAAGTAAATAAATAAGATACTTTTGGATGATGATAAAGCTTTAAACGTGATTGAACAGATGCTGACTTGTGTGAGGTACAGGATAGAAAACCTATTTGAAACAGTGATTAGGAAAAATTTCTCATGAAACTTTAAAACTAAAAATTATATGGACTTACATGATATGGAAAGAAATGTATCTTTAAAATCCCCTGGTAATAAGATGTCACTAATGAGGAAAATGCCTGCAGCTGTGCCACTGTGGCATCTGATCTCCTCAGATCTCAGAAGCTAAGTAGGACTGGGCCTGGTTAGTACTTGGATGGGAGACCACCTGGGAACACCAGGTGCTGTAGGCTTGGCAGAAGGACTCATCAGCTCACTCCCAAAAAACAATCAGCCAATGAAAACCCTATGAATAGCAGAGAAGCACTGACAATAGTGTTTCAAGTGTTGTACATCGGGTCGCTATGAGTCGGACACCAACTCAACAGCACCTAATGACAACAATGAGGAAAGGTGAGTGAAGGACACATAAGATGCTATATACTATTTTTTCAACTTCCTATGAATATATAATTATTTCAAAATTAAAATTTAGGAAAATTCTTATGTAACTAATAGTATAGTTAACAATGAGACATTTCTTTTTAAGAGACCTCTCAGTACACCTAAAAGATTCTCTTAGGGGTGTAAGATCATAAAGAGTTAAAGCAAATCTCCAGTGTGGCAAAATGTCTTTCTACAAACATACAGATTAGGTATTTTTTTAAAACAGCAACAAGGAAGCAAGTAAAAACAAAGTCTTGGGAAATTTCTTCTAATCTATACTGTCACTCAAGAAAGAAAATGGAATGACAATAGTTAATGTCTAACAGAAATTTCCCTTCATATCATCTGTTTAAAGTAGCTAAATAGGGCTAGGTACAGTGGTGTAGGCCTTTAATTCCAGCGGCTGGGGAGTCAGAGGCTGGAGGATCATGAGTCTGAGGTTAGGGGCAGCCCGCACAACTTAGTGAGACCATGTCCCAAAATAAAAAATAAAACAGGAGTTAGGGGGACAGCTGAGTGGTAGAGTGCCTGCCTAGCATGCATGAGGCCCTGGATTCAACCCCTGCCCCAGTACTACAAATAAATAAATACAAATTAAAAAATAAAAATAAAAAATGAGCTGAGGATGCTGTTCAGTGGTATAGCACTTACCTAGCATGCATAAAGCCCTTGGTTCAACCCTTAGTAATGGGAAAAAAACAACAAAAAAAGACACAACAGACCTTGTTTTCTCCCCCTTACATAAGTACAGTGGGAAGGCAGCAGTCTGCAAGGTGGAAAGGAAGCCCTTACCATAACCCAACAATTCTGGTACCCTGACCACAGATTTCTAGGCTCCAAACCTGTAAGAAACTAAATTTCTGTTGTTTAAGACTCCAAGTCCATGGTACTTTGCTATAGCAGCCCAAGTATACTACTATACGCACCAAAATAACTACAAAGGATGGGTTTTTTCCTATTTTTCTTTTTATTCAGTACTGGGGAATTGAACCCAGGGGACTCCACCACTGAGCTGGAAACCCAAAACTTTCCTTTTTTAAATTTTTTGAGACAAAGTTTCACTAAGTTGTGCAGGCTGCTTCTAGCCTCGAATTATAGATCCTTCTGCTGCCCCAGTTGCTGTAATTACAGGTGTGTGTCATGGTGCCTGGCTTAGGGTTGTTTTTTGTTTGTTCTGCTTTTGTTTGTTCTGCTTTTGTTTGTTCTGCTTTTGTTTGTTCTGCTTTTGTTTGGCATAATGCCATAAGGAAAAAAACAGGAAAAATGAGAGTAACAAAATTTGTATACTAAAATAGCAGAGATCTGTGGTAATTGATTTACTAAGCCCTAGAATCATAAGAGCCTGCAGCCGTAGCCCTGTGGCATCCGATCCTATCAGATCTCAGAAGCTAAGCAGGGTTGGGCCTGGTTAGTACTTGGACGGGAGACCGCCTGGGAACACCAGGTGCTGTAGGCTTGGGAGAAGGACCCAGCAACCCACTCCTAAAAATCAATCCGCCATAGAAAACCCTATGAACAGCAGAGAAACACTGACAATAGTGTTTCACCTGTTGTATGTAGGGTTGCTATGAGTCAGATACCAACTCAACGGCATCTAACAATAACAACAAGAATCATAAGGCAAGCTGAGGGAAAGTGGAAAGCAATCAAATCACCACATATCTTCTGAGAGGTTCAGGAACTGGCAGTACTAGGTACCCACAGAAACAGAGGCAAATCTGTGACAATACAGAGGAGGACTGGTGGAAAGTACATTTCAGAGTTTAGATTCCCCAGACTCTATTACTACATGGGCAATGGACTGCAGGTTGATTCACTGGAAACAATGAGAAACAGAGTTTGGGTTGAGCGAGGTGTGGGGCAACACAAAGAGTATGTTGTTGTTGGGTGTCGTTATATTTGGTCCAACTCACAGTGACCCTCAGGGTTTTCGATGGCTGATTGGGGATTGTTTTGGGCATAGATGGGTTGCCTGGTCCTTCTCCCATTTTTGCAGTGCTGGGGATTGAACGCAGGGCCTCAGAGTGCACAGAACAAGAACTCTACCAACTGAGCTAACCACCGGCCCCACAAAGAGTATGCTGTTGTTGTTAGGTGCCCTTGAGTTGTGTCTGACTCATAGCAACCCTCAAAGGGTTTTCAATGGCTGATTGTTTCAGGATCACCTAGGGAGTGGATTGCCACATCATTCTTCCATTTTTCTGGTGCTGGGAATTGAACCTTGGACCTCAGAGACTGTAGAGCGGCGCTCTACCAACTGAGCTAAATCCCAGCCCCCACAAAGAGTATAGACATACAGAAATAAAGTAGAAGTGTACATATTGAATGCTGAGAGTCCTTAAACCTTTCCTTCACTTGGTTTCCAAAATGCTGAGAGTCAGACATATATCTTCTAAACAGAGAATGTCTAGGTCAGGAGAAAAATCAAGAAAATGGTCCACCAAGACCTCCTTACTAACTAGGCTCCATGGCACATGCTCATACTCCTGGAACTCGGAAGACTGAGGTGAGAGTATCTCCAGTTTGAGGCCACAGGCAGCCTGTATAACTCAACAAGACCTTGTCTCAAAATAAAAAGTTAAAAAAGGATTAAGGATGCAGCTCAGTGACAGTGCACTTGACTAGCATGCCAAGGCCCTGGGTTCAACATCCTTTGTTACTATTAGTTGTCCTGAGTCAGGACCAACTCATAGTGATCCTATATACAACAGAACGAAACATTGCCTGACACTATGCCATACCGAACACTATGACAGTGCTTCTCTGCTATTCACAGGGTTTCTGATGGTGGATTGTTTGGGGGTTGTTTTGGAAATGGGTTGTCAGGTCCTAATACTGCAAAAAAGGGAAGGAAGAAATGAAGGTAGGAAGAAAGGAAGGAAGGAAGGAAGGAAGGAAAGCAGGCAGGCAGGCAGGCAGGCAGGCAGGCAGATTTCCTTACTCTGAACTCATGGTTTTGAGCTACATCCACAGTTAAAATGCTACAACCCCAGCCAATTTTTTTATTATTTTATTTTGAGACAGGGTCTGGCTAAGTTACACAGACCACCTCTAGCCTTGAACTTGCGATCCTCCTGCCTCTGCCTTCCAGGTCACTGGGATTACACCCAGCAATACTCCACTTTTATATAAGAGCAGATAGTCAAGGATAAGACCTGTCAGGACACTCTTTTTCTTCTTTTCTATTCTCTCCCATCCTGCTTTGAGACAGGTTATTGCTGTGTAGCCCAAACTCACTATGCAAATAGGCTGCCTTAACCTGCATTGATCCTCTTGCCTTAACCTCCTAAGTGCTGGGATTATAGGCATGCACCACTACATGCATCCAACAGCATTCTTTAACATAAAAGACAAAGACAAAACTTAATAAAATGGTAATTTTTAAATTATACCTGAGAGAAACAGACTATACAAGGATATAAAAATCTGAAGAGAAAAGAAGAAACTTCAGAGATATAAGAGAATAAAATGTTACTTGAAAGAACAGAAAAAGAAAAAAATTCCCAGAAATGAAAAAAAGTCAAATAAAAAAACTCTAGAGATGAGACAGATGATAAAACATGAATACTCTTATCAAGTAGTCACAAAATGAAGAAAGAAACTAAGAGAGGAAAGGGAAGAAAATTCATCTGAGAAGGACATCTGACCAGAAAGAAAACAAAGAAAAGAATATTATTAAATAATTCATGAAACCTCTCCCAAATTAAAGGATGTAAGTCCCAAAACGGAAAGGGTTCAATGCCTACCTAGCCTAGGTATAAAAATAAGTCTAACACACAGTGTATTAGCATGAAATTTTAGAACTGCAGAGAGAGAACCCTAAAAGCTTCTAGTAAAAAAAAAATTAGTAATCCCTAATGAACCAAGAATCTATGTACCTTCAGATTTCTCAATAGCAACATAGGAATTTAGAATATAATGCAGAAATTCCTTTTTAAATTATGAGATAAAGTGATTTCCAACCTAAAACCTAATTCCTACTGAAAGGAGGACTGATATAATACAAGCTGTAAGCTTATTCAAGATGACTCTGACTACTCCCCCAGGGCTGCCTGGAAAACAACCTAGCGAGGACACCCTCGACCATCTCCCCAGAGAAGGGGCTGTGCCAGATCTCAGCCTCCCATCATAGTTGTAGCTTCCACTCTGGTAGGAAGGCCATCTGGGGCTAGCAGCTAGCATTCTCAAACAACTCCTACAAGTAGTCGACCAGTGCCCCCCTATCCAGTACTCATGTGCCTACATCACAAGTGCTCTGTGTGTCTTTACTGCCAAGACAGCCCTTGTGCTGCTACTCCAGCAACAGAGGGCAATGGGGAATGGAGAGGAGGGAAGGGAGGTGTCTCTCCATGTAAACGCAAACCTCTACAGATGTCCCCAGCACACTTCTCTGTGGATAATGAGGCAATGGACCTTCTTTTCTCTTATTGACCTGTGGTTTTGCAAGTTTCTCCTTCTATAATAAAGCTGTGACCTATGAAGTAATGGGAGGTGATCTAAGCCCTGGTGTTGTTGTTGTTGTTGTTGTTGTTGTTGTTAGGTGCCATCGAGTCGGTATCCGACTCATAGTGACCCTCATAGGGTTTTCAATGGCAACTGTTTCAGGATTGCCTTGGGAGTGGATTGCCAGGCCCTTCTCCCATTTTTGCGGTGCTGGGAATTGAACTCGGGACCTCAGAGACTGCCGCGCAGCGCTCTACCAACTGAGCTAAATCCCAGCCCCTAAGCCCTGGTACCTTCCAGATTGTCAGCCTAAAATGCCACCTTCTTGAAGAAGAGAAACTCACTTTATATAGCAATAGTTGAAGACCTTTTCCCTCATGAAATACTGAAAAAAAAAAAAAAAAAAAAAAAAAAAAAAAAAAAAAGGGAGAACTACCCTGCATTATTCTTTCTCGAGAAACTGTTAGAAAAGATGCTTTACCCAAAGAAGTTTTTTTGAGAAAAATAGTGATACAGAATTCAGGAAAAAGGATCCATCCCAAAGAAGCAGAGGGGCAACCCAGGACGACATGAATGGAAACACAAAAATGACAGCCGTATAGCTGGCCCAGAAAGCAACTGCTACAGATTATATAAAGACCCCTCGGCAGCTTATGATCTAATAAGAAGAAAAGACATACATACAATTACCACTTACAAAGCTGAGAAACAAAACAGTAGTTCAGAAGAGTCCTTTGAAATGGGAATCAAGAACATTCTATCAGGGAAGTATGACTCAATCAAAGCTTGGATTTAGACATATATATAGACAAAATATAGAGATGAAGAAGATTCTCCTTACTAAGTGGAGCATAATAAGAAAAGGACTGAAATAAGAGTAAAGACACCTTTGGTGACAATACACAGCTTGCTTTGGCTGAAATACAGAAGAGGAAACAAGGTATCCTGAAAAAATACATATAGCCAGATCATAGTTTTGCCTTGAGATTCATGCTAAGGAATTTGGATTTTTTTAGACGAAGACAGAGAGTGATTAAAAGGTTACAGTGGTGCTGGTATGGTCTAAGAGGAGTAGAACTACTCTAACTGAGAGTAGATGTTGAAACTAAAAGAAGAATGTGGCTGTTAAGTGTGGGAATGGGGACAGGTAGCAGAGTACTGGGTCTATTTTCTGTTCAATTTTAATTGCACTTTTAAAGAACTGTCCATTCAAATAATGCATTTTCGCTGGCTTCTATAAAAATACCTGTAGATTTGTTTGATGCTCTCCTTCGAATTTCTGTCACCATTAGTCGTGAGACTTGTGTTGTGAACTGCAGAAGATCAGAAAATTTTTCTGTCATTGTATTTGGCGGAGCATTTCCAAAAACCTGTAGATGAGAGAAAATGTTTAATAAAGCATTTCACATTTCTTTATTGTGTGAATTTTAAAATGTGGTATGACCTGAAGGTCAAGTAAAATAAGTATATTCATACAGTTCCTCTGAATTTGATTATGTGTAAGACACTTCTTTCAATAGATTGTGTATAGCCACATTTCCTTATACATATTAAATAATCTGTTAAATACATGATTAAGTAAGTGAAAAGTAAAAGCCAAAGACAGTATCCGTAACATCTGAAGTAATCTCACTAACAAACTTCAGAAAGTATATCAGTTCTTTAAGAGAGTCTACATTGAAGACTTAGGGAAAAAGGGTAAAATTTCAGGCACATTGATGGTAATCAGACAAACTGGATACTGAAAAGCTGAGACTGATCTACTGCTAAATCCAAGACTGGATAAGAATTTACTAACCTCATTTCATATCTCAGAGTTTCTATATTATAACTACAACAGTTTCTGAAATAAGGCTATTATGAAAAAAATAAGGCCATAAAATAAATTTATTTTCAGAAAAATTTAAGACAAATGAACTTTAGAATAAATAATTCTTAAACTATATGAGAAAGACGTGGCAATCCACTCCCCAGGCAATCCCGAAACAATCAGCCATTGAAAACCCTATGAGGGTCTCTATGAGTTGGACACGACTCGATGGCACCTAACAACAACAACAACAAAGACAAACTGGTATGGGTTCAGCAAAGAGATTAGAAAATGAAACCGGAACCAGGCATGGTGATACACACCTGTAATCCCAGCAACTCAGGGGAGAGAAATAGTAGATTGCAAGTTCGAGGCCAGAGGCAACATGCATAATTTAAGCAGACAACTAACTCAAAATAAAAAATAGAAAATGGGTTGATGGTATAGCCCAGTGGTAAAGCACTCGCAAAGTATGTGTAAAGCCTTGAGTTCAACCCTCAAGTACCACCAAAAACAAAAACAAAAGAAAAAAGAAAAAGATGAAACCTGGATGGACCATTAGAGGAAAAGAAATGGTATTTTAATGGCTATAATAGATGCATCTTGAACTGTTGTTTAGAGAAACTGTTCTGTCTTCTACAGCTATTATAATATCTCTCTATTATAACACAATGTTTCATATTTTTACTATTGTTCAAATATCACTATAAAGGGAGCACACATATATTATTCATCCTTGTGTTCCTTCCCAAGATGGCATCTTGCCATTCATAAAGATGCTTTCTTAATATGGTTGTTTATATCAGACTGCTCTCACAACTAAATTCTGGAGAATAATCAGGGAGCACTGAAGAATATGACAACATAAGCTAAAAGAAAGGGCCAGGCATGGTGGCACTTGCCTGTAATTCCAGAATTCAAGAGGTTGAAGTACAATGATCTCAAGTTCCAGGCCAGCCTGGACTACATAGCAGGATAGTATCTCAAAAAACCAAAATGTAAGAAAGAAAACAAAAACAAATAAGCAAACAAAAAGAAACAACAGAGATGGATTAGTAAAAAGTCTAAATAAAAATTAAAGACCAAAAAGACCTCTATATTTTCTATAGTTAGAAGAATTTTGGCTCAAATATTCAAAAGACAAAATCTAGTCAATAACACTGTTCACAATGTCCTTAAAGTGTGTGTGTGTGTGTGTGTGTGTGTGTGTGTATGAAGTACTCCTATTCTTCATAATATAAAAATTTCTTCTAATATGCCTAATAAAAGGATATAAAAATAACAATTTTTTAATAGAAAAGTTTGTTACAACCTTATAAAAGATACTACATTTCTTGTGAGTTTTCTCAAATAGAAAACTCTAAATGATAAAACAACTGTACATGGGTTTCTTTTGTTCAGGAATCTATTTTTAATTAACATAACAAAGGAGTAATTTCTAGTAATCTCAAGGAATAAACTGCTTTTCAAGTTCTTAGTAAGTATGTTTTTTCTGTTGAGATTTGTAAGTACTTACAGTTAATCTGTCACTTATTAAATAAGATTCAAATTCTTTAACAAACTACAGAAAGATAGAAATTCAGAGGCCCACTCGTGATACATGTATAAATTCTCCCTCTACTCAGAGTATGTAATTTTTAATGATAGTGTTTATAAGTATTCCTATTACTCAGAGCACACTGATGCATGTTATAATTTGCTCCTAAGAATTCATAAGTATTTTATTCGTAAGTTAAGACAACTTTACAAAATAAACAGTTCATTTCTTAGATAGTAAAAGAATACGGTTTTTTAAGTAGTCTTTATGATGGGCAAATACATTGCTGAAAATGCAAATAACTTTTCATACAAACTCATATTATTTAGTCCAATGAACCAACAATATTGATTCATTAACTCATTATTAACTACTAAATATTTATTGAACTCTTACTATGTCCCAAGCAATGGTCTAAGAATTCTGAATACAAAGATTCATTAAGTAAATGTTCCAGTGCTCACAGAGTTCACATTTTAGTAAGGAACACAAATATTCAACATATTAATTTAAAAATTAAAATTAGCTAGAGTACATGCTGGGCACACAGGAGGTTCTGGCTCAATCTCCAGCACCAGAAACATACACTAAAGTTAAAATTTCATTAAGATAGTGACATGTTACCATTATTGCCGACAGTGATAGTCATGTGTTTAGGAAGTAAAACATGGCAAATGAAAGAGGGTGCCTGGAGTGAGAGGAAGAATGTCATCAGAATAGGTCTTTCTGAGGAAAGGACACTGATGCCAAAGGATGATGAAACAAGGAAAGAAGGATCCAGGAGCTGTGATGGAGGGATCAAGAAGAGGCTTGTTAGGCTGGAACAATCCATATGACAGGGAATGTGATACAAGAATTAAGTTGGAGTGCTGTAAGAACTAAAACATGAATCCAATAATGCTGAATGTATGAGGCAGCATAGAGTGTATTTTTTGTAACTGACTTTAATTAAATCTAAAAATACTAAGTATATTCTTGCCATCTTCAACAAAAACTCCTACTATGTATATAAATATCTGTCATAAGCGATGTAGCACTGAGATGAGGTTAGGCTTGGATTCTACTTCTTGCTCTCAGGGGGTACTGCTCAAATGTTTTGGGTTCTTGGTTTCCTCATTCATCAGTGGAGAAAGGTGGGCAAAAGAATTCAACCCATTCACTCAAAAGGGATGATTCCATAATAGATTCGTGACGTTCATAACTCAGATGAAAACTATAGTACCGAGTAGTGAAAGTACTTTCTAACAAATTCAATAAAAATAAAAATAACTGCCATATAATAACTACATACAATATGCCTAGCTCTGTTCAACTACTGGAAAGGTCATTTAAATCTCATAAACTTCTACATAACAAGTGTTAACAGTATCCTCATTTTACACATAAGGAGTTAAGCATTAGAGAAGTTAACCTAGGCTGGGCACAGGGACACATGCCTGTAATCCCCAGTGACTCTGGAGGCAGAGACAAAAGGATTTCAAGTTCAAGGCCAGAGGAAGACTGTGTATCTTATCAAGACAGTCTAAAAAGAAAAGAAAAGAGAAGGGAAGGGAAAGGAAGGAAAGAGAAGGGAAGGGAAGAGAAGAGAAGGAAGACAAGGAAAAAATTGGCTGGCAGTGTGGCTCAGGAGTAGAGTTCTTGCAAAGCACTTATAAGGCCCTGGATTCAAAACTGTAGTACTGTGAAAGAAAGAAACAAGAAAAAAGAAAAGAAAAGAAAAGGAAGAAGAGAAAGAAGAGGAAAGGAAGGAAGGAAGCAAGGAAGAAAGGAGGGAAGAAAAGAAGGAAGGAAAAGAAAAGGAGAGAGAGGAGGTGGTGGGGAGAGACTTTAGAACTAGATCTGATCGCAAATCAGGCTCTTAATAACTAGATAGTATATTTTCTCATCTAAACTTTGTATGTTACATAGGCATGGTGGCACACACCTGTAATTCCAGCACTTGGGAGGCTGAGGGAGGAACACCAAAAATTGAAGGACAGCAGAGGCTATACAGCAAGATCCTGTCTCCATCAACCAACCAATCAATCAATAAATGAAGATATACTCATGTTATTTCATCTTATGAGCTAGTTGAGATTTTTTTATCTATTAATATAAATGATCAGGGAAACACTTCTACTTTTTTATGTTTACTTGTTTCTTACAACCACTAGCAGACGGGAGAAGAAATGGAACGACTAACTCAGCCCATTCCTCTCCTTCTGAGCTTTGCCCACCTCGTGAGAATATGCTTTCTCATCTGCACTGGGTGAGGCCTGCAACTGTCCAGTTTTGCCAGTGACTGGATAAGTAAACATGACTATTTTAGGAGTGAATTCAGCAAGTCTTTTGTTGCACAAATGCAAGCCACATCCAGCAGTAGCAACTGTATTGGACTTTTGTAATAAGTAATAAAGTTGGATGAAACGATAAATCTGTCTGACTTTGGATCTTTGTCTTATTTGGTTCTAAACTTGGGTGTCCTACCTGAAAAGCCAATAATTTAAAAGTAAAGGCCATTTGTAAGGGATTTAAAAAAGACATTGTGCCAGGTACAGTGGCACAGGCCTGTAATTCCACCACTGGGATGAGGCAGAAGGATCATGAGTGCCAGGCCAGCCTGGTCTGCATAAACTATGTCTCAAACAAACAAACAAAAATGAAAACACACACACACATACACACACACAAAAAAAACCCAATAAATAAACAAGACATTGTATTCAATTTAGATGCTTCTCTAATATAAATTGGAAGTAAGTTTTAAAACAAGGCGTTTCTTGAAGATCTAGTTAGTAGAAATAACACTTCAAAACACAAAATGAAGTACGACAAAATATACCAAAGTAATTAACAATGGCAGTTTATGAATTTTTAGACAATTAAAGGTTTTTCTCAGTTGGCAAAGCGCTGCTGTGCATGCTGAGGCCCTGCGTTCAACCCCCAGTACCACATAAACAGGAGAAGAACCTGGTAGCCCACTCTCAAAACAATCCCAAAACAATCAGCCACTGGAAATCCCATGAATAGCAGAGAAGCACTGACATAGTGCCAGGCATGGCACAGTATCAGCGTGTGTTTTGTTCTGTTGTACATGGGGTCACTGTGAGTCAGACTTGACAGCACCAAACAACAAGAAATACTCCAAATGCTACAAAATAACACCTCATTTCAGAAATCTACTTTTTAAGAAAATTAAACTAATAAAAACAAAATGCTCTTACTTATACTTCTATGTGTAGAAAAATGATTTTTAATAATGCTGGGCATGGCACAGGGTCAGGGAGTGTTTTGTTCTGTTGTACATAGGGTTGATATGAGTTGGACCCAACAGGACAGTACCTAACAACAAAAGGCTATTCGTTTTGAGTAGTTTATACCAAGTATTTTCTCTATGTGCTTTTGTTCTTAGACATAAACTTAATTATATTTTAGAATGCTGAATAAGTATTATTCAGTTATTCTCAGATTCCCCGTAATCTTTCAGTTTGAGAGAATCAGTGAGAGGCAGGATAACAGCAGCTGCCCTGTAGGACTGTGATGAAGACCACAGGAGGCATTTCAAGAACCCAGCATGAATCCTGGCCTAGAAAAATTGCTCAACACATGTCATTTCCCAACTCATGTTTCTTAAAGACAAATATCACACACTGAAATATCAGCATGGAGTATATGTGAACAACCATTCCGTAGAGAAAAGCCAATGTCTAATGGTAGTATGATTTACACGTCATTAAGCACAAATCAAACAAAGTCTCAAAAATCAACACTGTAATTCATTTTTAACAATCATGGTAGGTAGGTACTGGTTGAGTCTAGAGTCATCCTAAGGCATTCAGTCACCAAAGATATTTCCTGCATAGATTTCTAGACTCAACAGAAATATCTAAGGATAATTTTAGTTTATCAGTGTTCATCGAATAAATATAATTTATATAGTTTTAAATTATTCACAAAGATACAGAAATGACTTCTCTTTTCATTAGTTATGAGTTTAATAGATGAGTAAGGGGATTGGTATAAACTCTGTGGTGGAGCACTTGCCTGGCATGTAATAGGCCTTGGTTTGCATCCCCCGCACAGAGAAAAACAAACTAACAAACAGTTTACTGAAGCTGAGGTGGGACTGTAGCTTAGTAGTAGAGCACACACTTACCATGTGTGAGTCCTTCAGGTTAATTCCAAGCACCACAAAAAGGAGTTTACAGAACCTCTGTGATAGTCAAATCAATTTATATGGAGATTTAAGGCACTGAATATATAAGCACTGCTAATTAGCCAATTAAGAACTTTCAAGTTGAAAAGTTTTATTAATAGTTAATGAGATTTATTTACAGAACATAAGCAAACTAAGTCAAACAGTACAAGCACATAGAGAATAATCACTAAAGCATCCCAGATTCATAAGATTTGTCTAGCCTAAGACTCACTTATGGGCTGGGATGTAGCTCAGTTGATAGAGCACTGCGCTGCAGTCTCTGAGGTTCCGAGTTCAATTCCCAGCCCCACAAAAATGGGAGAAGGGCCTGGCAATCCACTCCCAAGGCAATCCCGAAACAGTCAGCCACTGAAAACCCTATGAGGGTCGCTATGAGTCGGATACCGACTCGATGGCACCTAACAACAACAACAACAAAGACTCACTTAAGTGACTATGGAAACCTAACTGATAAAATACTTCCAAGCGTATTACTTAATTATTCATGTTATGAGCTGAGAACTGGGCTGGGGGTGTAGCTCAATGGTAAACCACTTGACTAGCACAGTTGAGGCCCTGGGTTCGATGCCCAAGAACTGTAACAAAAATGTCTGAGAATTACTCTCTTAACTGCTGTAAATATTATCGTCACTTTTTAAATGTTCATAAATCTGAGAACTACTGAATAGGCAACAGCATGTAATACTTTTTAAAAAATTAAAAACGTATGCCAGGCACGGTGATGCATGCCTGTAATCCCAGAGACTTGGGAGGCAGAAGCAGAAGGATCACAAAAAAATCACCAGATGCAGTCTGCATAATTTAGCAAAATCCTGTCTCAAAAAGTAAAAAGATAGGCTGGGCGTGCAGCTCAGTGGTGCAGTACTTGCAAAGCATGCAAGTGCAAGGCCGTGAGTTCAACCCCCAGTACTGGGAAAAAAAAAAATTAAAAAGAACAATACAACAAAATATTCTAGAACTGGTTCTAATAAAAATGAATGACCCATCTGACAGTGTTTCATACAATAGCTTGTCTACAGTCAGTTTCTTCTTTTTTTTTCAGTACTGGGGGGTTGAACCCATGTCCTCACACATGCTAGGCAAGTGCTCTACCACTGAGCTGCACCCACCGCCCTACCACCCTACCCCCTATTTACTTTTTTACCCTGAGGCAGGGTTTTGCTTGAGTTGTACAGGATCCCTCTGGTCTCAAACAGGGGATCTTCTCACCTCAGCTTCCTGAGTCACTTGGATTTTAGAAATGCACCACTGCACCTGGTTCTTCTCCCATTTTCAAAACACCCTTTTCTATATATTTACCTTCCTCATTATACTTCAGGTTTACAAGATAAAAGGCTGTATCTCATCTCAGAAACTCCAATGCATAGTAGAGTATAGGCATATGACATAATGTACATTTGTTTGACAGAAGTTCAATGAATGAAATAGACAATGCACAAAACAGAATAAGCAAACAAAGATTACATAGGGTCCACCTCTCCTCACTGCTGTCAACATTAGCTGGTAGCTTGGTCTAAGTAATACATAAACAATTATTTTAGTATAAACAGTCAATAATCTCTGCTTTGTCTTCTAATATTTTTATTTTTAATGCAGTAAGAAAACTAACAATAATATATGTACATTTCTGAGGACAAGTATTTGGTAAGTGCTGTAAGTATGCTATCTCATTTAATCCTAGTAAGATGATATTCTTATTTTGCAGCACAGAAAGTTAAAGTGATGGTCCTTCCTTAGTGCAGTAGACAGCTGGAGGGCTAATCCCTAGAGAGGAAGAACAGCACACACTGAGGACAGGAGCAGTGATATGTGAAACTTGGAGATTAAATGAAAGACTACCTACTGAACATGAAATATCAACCTTGTTCTTCAACTTGGCTTTAAGAAAACACTAGTAGCCAGGCTTATATATTCCCTGTAGACTGTAGAATCCCCCTCTTCTTGAGACATCAATATACCAAAGAAAAAGAAACTATGGATATTAAGGCTAAAGGTTCTCTCACCTCTAGCTACTTTACCTAGACAGAGCATCTTACCACTTGAAAAGTCTCATCTTTGCACACATACTTTCTAGTGAGTGTTTCAATATGTCATTCTTAAATATCAACACAGACAATGAGGAGGAAAAAAAGAGACTACAATATTTCAGGCAGAAAGAGTAACAGAAAGAAGAACATGGAGACCAAGTAAGACTAACAAGCCAGATGTGGGGTCAAGAGTAAAGCCAGAGGAGGGAGACAGATCCAAGGACAGTGGATATGCAGGTGAAGAGAAAAAGAGAATAGAGATAGAGATGGCGAAAGAGGGGAAGACAGAGACAGAGACTGAGAGATGGGGGAAATGAGGGAGAGAGAGAAGGAAAAGAGAAAGAGATAAAGGCATGCAGAGAAAGACGGAAGGGAGACAAAGGATAGGAAGAAAGAGAAACAGAGAGGGAAGGAGGGACAAATGTAGGAGAAAAAGGATAGAGCCAAGGCAAGGGAGAGAACCAGGGACAGAGAGACAGAAGAAGAAGAAGAAGAAAGAGAAAGGACCAACAGGAAGAGAAGGAAAAAAGGAGAGATTAAGAGAGAAAAGGGGAAGATGGAAATAGACATGGGAATAAAAATAGAAATTAAAATAATTATGATGTCTGAGGGAAAACAAATTCTTTTATACTGGAAAAATAATGGTGATATACTCCAATTCACTTCTGAATATTAATATTTGGTGGAGAGTAAGTGCTGAATATTGTTTAGACAAATGGCATAAGTACATGGAGAGGATAAGGAGAAAGGCATGTATGAGACAGTGTGAATATGTATGTCATGGTATGGAGGGACAGGAGGTAAATAGAGAAATACCTTCTTCCCTAGGAAGTCAATTAAAACTGAATAATCAGGAAGCAACAGACAGCATGTTGTTTAAAAGGTTCAGTGGTAGCAGTCATTAGTGGTCGAGAACAGTAGGGTACCTACAAACCTCTGAACTGCCTTTTTGAAACTATGTATTCAAAAAATCTTTGGCCAGTACAAAAGTGCCATTTTAAAAGCTCCAACAAGACTGTTACAAATAATCAACAAAGTACATGAAAACTGTATTTAGACTGGCTACAGCCTCACAGAATCTCATAGAAAATCAGCCAAACAACAAAGCATATACTCTTAGGATTTTTATGTATACAGAGAGCTTAGGGAATTGCATTGTTTGTGGTAATAAGCCCATCACTTCAAAACAACAGAAATAACACAAATGCTAATTCACAATCTTCCCTCTTCCCAAACTCAATATGGACATCTTACAAAAGCTCACAGCCTTCCTTTAATGTTAGAACTGAAGAGGTCTCACTAAGTAGTTCATTCTAACCAGGATTTAAATAAATTCACAGTACTTTAGAGCACCCCCCTAAAAAATTTTTTTTTGAGTCCCTGCCTCACTATGTAGCCCAGGCTGGCCTCATGATCCTCCTACCTCTACCACCTGAATGCTGGTATATTAGGTGTGTGCCATCTTGCCCAGCTTAGAGCAATTTAAAAAGAAAAAAATGCATGAACACATGAAGATTTTGAAAAGCTAACTCATCCTATCTTTTTTTCCTACCTGTGACTTACCATTGACCTTAAAATTCCTGTGGTGCACTTAGTCCTGGATGGCATGTTGGGCAGCCTAGACTTACCCTGTTAAACACTGGCAGCATCATGTACAGTTTCTCCTCTTGTTCCTTCTGAGTCATGTGCCGGGGAGGATGGCACAACTCAGTGAAGAGACGGCGGAGGTGCATCAGTCCCAAGGCATTGTCCTGTGGGCTGCACTCCTCCTGCCTCGGCCGCCCCATAATCCTCTTCACCATGTTCATCTTGGCTGGTTGGTGATAAACACTCTAATTCTGTCGGAAGATGTCAAGACATGAACATCAAAATGTCACCACCTTGATCAGGACAATCATGCATGCAAGAGCTTATAAAAAGTTCTAAAAATAGAAAATTCTGTTTAAACTATTTCTGTCTGCTTCTGTAAACAGAAAAGAGAAGCAAAATTCGTTTGGATAAATCTCCCTCAGTGACAAATTATGAATCATGGCACTTATAGTACCTAGTGTATTTGCTACAATTTATATAAAATGTAAAATATCAATGGGACAAATAAAAAATGTTTCCCATTAAGTTAATAATATTAAGTTCAATAAACAGAGATCATAAATCTTACCATTAATATTACTTAATAGTTAAGCATACATAAGAAGAATAAAAAATAGAAAGTTCACCCTAACCTTAAAACATCCAAAACAAAGCCAAAAAAACTCCCCTTAAATCCACAGTTTTATATTTTTAGTTACTGAACATTTTTCTAGATGATTACATTTTGAGCACCTGATGGACAGTGTTATAATTTGAAAATAGGTAAATTAAATGAAATGCTATCTTAAAAATCATAAAGACAATGAAAATGATCATACATCTAAAGACCACTTTAATAAACTATAGGTTGACACCCTGTGGTATGTCATGTTAATTTATTTAGCAAATAATAATAAACATTTTGTTAAAGAAATAGCATAAGGCTGGGGACACGGCTCAGTGGTACAGCTCTTGTCTAGCATGTGTGAGTCTTAGGTTCCATCCCCAGCACTGAACAAACAATAAAGAAATTGCATACAAGATATTGCATTACATATGATAAGGATGACTACTGTTTCATGACGTTTATTTTAGGTAAGAATATATGGGTATGGACTAATGATAATGGAAAATGTTTCTCTTGCTGGAGTTGCAGTTAAAAAACAAACTAACCACAGGGTTAAAGGATAATCCAAATCAATAACACAAAGCTTCCAGAAAGCATCATCAGCCCTTTTCAACTACTACTAATTGTGCCAGCAATTAGCTAATTTCAGAAGCAAAAACAGGATATCTTACAAAAGAAACCAGGAAGACTGGGAGAACATTATGGATAGGCAGAATATGAAAAAAAAAAAGTAATTCACTTTATAATCTGTAGAAAAGCAGCCATAACCCAAGATTAATTTTTAATTTAGATGCAATAACCACATAAGCTAGTATGCCTTCTTAAGAAATGAAAGACTACTATAAGGATAGATTTTTATTTATTAAACATCTGCTTCTTGATTTTTTAAAACTACAAAGAGAATAAGCATCTGAAACACATTTCCCCTTGAGAATTCTGAGTGAATTCCATGTTTGGCCACAGGCCTCTGCTTAGGCACTCTATCTCTCCTCAGCAGGAGGACATCATGGAACACATCACAGATGAACAGAAGACACTGCCTAGAGCTCTGCCATTGGCTCCTCTGTTCTGAGTGACTACCACACACAGAGCACTCAGTATCTTAAGTGCCCAGCTGCAAGAAAGAGTGCTTGGACAGACATATAGGCAAATAGCTGAGCACATTTAAGTGTAAAATAGCAAACAAACATTAGTCAGGTTTGAAGCTGTACAACATACCCATTCTTAGAAAATAAAATTTGTTTTCCAAATATTAATATAAAAATTTCAACAAGCCAGGCTGGTGGTACACTCTTATAATTCAGCACTCGAGATGCTGAGGCAACAGGATCACAAATTCAAAGCCTGAGGGAAGCCTGAGAAGCTTAGTAAGGCCCTGTCTCATAAATGAAAAATGAAAAGGGGGCTCAGGGTAGAGCACTTGCCTAGTATATTTAAGGCCCTGGGTTCAACCTGCAGTACTGAAGGAAAAAACAAAAAAAAGGAAAGTGTTTCTCAAATGGATGTTTAATACGATGTTTATAAGCAACACATTCACCTGCAGCCATACCACTGTGGCACCTGATCCCGTCAGACCTTGGAAGCTAAGCAGGGTGGGGCCTAGTTAATACTTGGAAAGGAGACTGCCTGGGAACATTGGGTGCTATAGGCTTGGGAGAAGGACCCGGCAACCCACTCCCAAAAAACAATTAGCCATTGAAAGCCATATGAATAGCAGAGAAGCACTGACATACTGTTTCACCTGTTGCACATAGGGTCACTATGAGTTGGTCACTGACTTGAAGGAATCTAACAACAATAAGCAACACATTAGAAGAGATAGGCAAGATACAATTATGGGAAAACAAATCATGGAATTGTATTTTAGGAGGAATATTAGTAGAGGTTTTCCAAATAATTGTAAAGATTATTGTGTAGCTGGGTGCACTGGCACACACCTGTAATCCTAGCGACTTGGGCAGCAGAGGAAGGAGGATCACAAGTTAGAGACCAGAGGCAGTCTGCATAATTTAGGGAGACCCTGTCTCAAAAAAGTAAAAAAAGTGGGCTAGGGGTGCAGCTCAGTGGTACAGCACTTACAAAGCATGCAAGCGCGAAGCCCTGAGTTCTACCTCCAGTATCAAAAAAAAAAAAAAAAAAAAAAAAAAAAAAAAATTGTGTAAGGGACTGGCTTTCTGGTGTAAACCTTATCTTTTCTATTTTTCCCCCACAAGAAGGGTATTTAAATAGCAATGGGATAATTACTGCAATAAACCCAGATAGCACTTCTTAATCTAATTATTGTTAGTGCTTGAAAACCACTTTAAACTTCCCCAACCAAAATCCTTTAAGCAGTTTTCATTATTTAACTTTTAGAAGGATAAAGATGAAGTAAAGAGTCTGTATTTTAAAATGTATTTGTCAAGTAACAGCTGCCTTTCAGTGGCTCTGTTAAATGCATAAAATAGCATTCCAAAGTAACTTCTTAATTTCATGAGAGAAGAAACAAATAGCTCACATGGCTCAGAGAAATCTATAGATTCATCAAAGAATTATAATTTCTCAGGTCTTTCCCCCTGATCACTCCTTACTTTTTCTAGAAAGAAATTCTATTTTTTCTTACATTTTGAACAGAGGGTCCCAATGAGCTGGGTATCCCACTAATAGGGGCCCCCAAGGCATACTTATTGTAATAGTTAAATGACAGGTTAGTTGGTATGATTGTTGTTGTTCTTAGGTGCCGTGGAGTCAGGTCCAACTCACAGCAACCCTATGTACAGCAGAACAAAACACTCCCTAATTCTGTGCCAGACACACAATCTTATTTATGTTTAGGCCCATTGTTATAGACACTGTGTTAATCTACCTAGTGGAGGGTTTTCCTTTCTTTCGTTGACCTGCCACTCTCCCAAATGTTATGTCCTTCTCCAGGGATTGGTCCCTCCTGCCTACATGACCAAAATACATCAGATGCAATCTAGCTATCCTTGTTTCCAAGGAGCACTCTGGTTGCACTTCTTCTAGGATAAATCTGGTGGTTCTTTTGGCAGTCTATGGTATATTCAATATTTGTCTCCAGCACAATTCAAAAGCATTAATTCTTCTCCTGTCTCCCTGTTCAATCTCCAGCTTTCACAGCCATATGTTAGGATTAATACATTATAATTCAATTATACTATGAAATAAATTTTTGTAGCCTGACCTGAAATCCTTAGCATTCTTTGAAAGTGTTTATATATAATGTATCCACAAACCAGTTTCATTACCGAAATGTAAAAGAAGCTAAAAATTGATATTCCCATCCTTACATAGGAAATCACTTAATAAACTGGAAATCAAGGGCTTTTCTTGGACTCATCAGGCAATGAAGGTTCCAGGGCAAACTGACCCCATATAGGGTCTGAGCTGAAATCTGCGTATGAGGATCATCCCTGGAGCCATACAATGGTAGAAATAATGTCATGGTTTAAACCTAAAATGTTCCCCAAAGGTCATGTGCTTCAATGATTGGTCCTCAACTAAGGGCACTGTCGTGGAAGGCTATGGAACTTTGGAGGTGGGTCCCAGCTTTGCATAAGCACGTCACGAGGGTCAGGACTTTGGACGTTTTATGTGGGCCCGTGGTTCTGGTTAGCTCTCTCTACTCTTGATCACCAAGATGTGAGGTTCTGTGCCATAGGTCCAGGCGACCTGCACTGCCGCAATGCCTGCCATGCCTGCCTTGCAACCATGCCTGCCCCTGCATCACTCCTGCCCTGAATCTATGAACTAATACCCTCTAACTGTGAGCCCCAATAAATGATTTCTCCCATGAGTTAGTTTTCGTCAGGTATTTTGCCACAGCAATGCATAAGCTGACTAACATAAATACCTCACTGGTAATTGAGATGAACTGCTGCAGGTAGAGAGCCAGCAAGCAGGGCAGAGGAA
Source organism: Pedetes capensis (assembly GCA_007922755.1). Classification (NCBI taxonomy): domain Eukaryota; kingdom Metazoa; phylum Chordata; class Mammalia; order Rodentia; family Pedetidae; genus Pedetes; species Pedetes capensis. The sequence continues at coordinate 153,692 of VMDO01002811.1, forward strand.
ACTTCTGGAGGCCATAGTCTCAAAGTCAGCGGGGCCCACAACCTTCCTGGGTTTCAGTCCCACCAAGTTCTCACATTGGGGAGTGTTTCATTCTGCTGTACACAGGGTCAGTATGAGTCGGACCCAACTTGATGGCACCTAACAACAGCAACAAGTTTTCATACAGATGACCTGAGGAAAATTCTTTCTCCTGCCACTGGCAAAGGGTAGGGAAGAGTGCTAAGGAAAAAACTGTCCCAGGGTTTTCCCCATAACAAAGGCCTTCTCTCCAAGGTAAATGATTTGATTTCACCAGGGACTACTCTCACCTGGGGGAAGAACATTTCTCCATCTCCCCACTATACCCTCCAGCTTCTGACTTCACTTGAGGTGTGGGAAAGGACTAGAAGAAACAAAACTCCCAGGAAACTCTTAGAAGATCACAGCTGAGAATTACAGCCCCAAGACAACACCAAGATTTAATCCTAAAATTATAGAATAGTTTTCTTCCCTTATACTTTACAATCACACCAAAAAAGGAATCAAAAGGAAATGCTAGAAATCAGAAACACTGTAAGAGATATGAAGAAGGTGTTATCAGCTCAATTATAGACTGGACATGGGAGAGGAAAGAAATCAGAAAGTTTGAAGATTGGTCAATATGAACTTACAGAAAGGTGAGAGAAGAGAGAAGAAGCTAAGAACTTTGGAAAATTAATTACAGATACCAAACCACAGATTCAGGAAACCTACAGAATTCCAAGATAAATACCTAAATGATGACATGCAGGCATATTGTACTCAAACTGCAGAAAACAAAAGATAAAGATATAATCATGGAAGATGCCCTGGAATTCTACATCCAATAAAATTGTTTGTTGTGATCTGAATCTACAGTGTCACCCAAAGGTCATGTTCTTTAATATTTCGTCTCCAGCTCATAGTGCTATTTGTGAAGGCTATGGAATCACTGAGAAGTGGGCTTTAGCTTTGCAGATGTGAGTCACTGGGGATAGGCTTCTGGAAGTTTTCACCCTGACCCACAATTCTAGTCTCTCTGATTTCTCTTCCTAATCCACCATAGCATGAGGTTCTGTGCCACTGACCCTGTCAGGCCTGCCCTGCCAGAGACCATTATGGACTGATCCTCTAACTGGGATCTGCTGGTAAATATTTCCCCGCCTAAGCCTGTATTGGTCTGTTTCTCTGGCACAATGATGTATCACCTGACTAATACAGAAAAATGGTACTGAGAGTGGGATCGTTGCTGCGCAGAAAGGTTATCATGTAGTTCTTAGGCTGTTATAATTTGTTTGTGGGAGGAGTCTGGAAGAGTTTGGAGATGTGGGTGAGAAAAGCCCTGGAATGCTAAAAGCAGAGCTTGAGAGGTGGTTCTAGTGAGAGTAAGGAAGACCAGATATTGCCTCAGATAGAAATGCAGATGACAATCACAGGATTTCAGAGGAAAAGGATGTTTTTTTGGGCACTGGACTGCAGACCATTCATGTTATACTCTAGCAAATAGTTTGTGTGTGTTCTGCCCTTGTCCTAAGGAGTTGAGTGAAGCTGAATTCATGAGTAATGGAATAAATAACTTGGAGGAAGAAATATTAAGGAAAAATAGTGCTTAGGGCCTGGCTTGGTTGTTGCTTACTGCTTACAGCCAGATTTTATGATGGAGAAATAAGAGAAAAAGGCTGAATAGAAAGACCTAAAAGATATGCAGTTTAAAGAAGAAAAAACTGTGGTTGAAAAGTGAATGCTTCTGGGATGCTCTGAAGCAAAGGGGCCACATAGGGAAGTTGTTTCCCAGCCAGAAACACAGAGGCCACTACTGCAGCAGTGGTTCAAAAGGGCCTACCTACTACTCAAGCTAGCAGCAACCCATGGCAATGTCCATATGGTGCTTGGTTTTATAGACATGAAGAATGCAAGAGACAGGGGTTATGAAGGCTGTCATAAGGTTCTAGAAGATAGCCTGTTAGGCACAGGATTGTATATCAGAGTCAGGTGCCTTGCTGACAGCTATTGAAGGACTGATTAGTGAAGCTTTAAGGGTAGAGGTTAAGCAGTAATAGAGACAAGATGTTGGACATAATACCAATGTGAAATATCTGCAGAGGAAAGCTACTAACAATGAGTGAAGCCATCTCAAGAGGGTCATGTGTGTTACAAATGGCAGGACCGTGGAGATGAAGCCACCCAAGTCTCACTGAGTACAGATGATGCCAAATGCCAGCTGCTAGATGACGTCACATGTGCCAGATGCCAGACATGGAGCCACAAGATTTCTTTGTCCAGGGATTTATCAGTCTTGCTATGGACCAATCTGTCCTTTTCTATGCCCTCATTCCACCATTTTGGAATGGGACTGCTTACTCTATTCCATTGTATGTTGGAAGTATGAAAAGTGTCTTTTGTTTGTTAGGGGCTCACAGCTAAGTTAGCCTTGAATCTCAGTGGAGACTTTAGACTTGGACTTTTAAACATACTTGAAACTGTTAAGACTGTGGGGACTCTTAAAGGTGGACTGAATACATTTTGCATTGAGATGGCCATGGACCTTTGGGAACCAGGGGCAGAGTCATAGCTTGAGTCTAAAATGTCCCCCAAAGGTCATGTGTTTTAACATCCAGTCCCCAGCTTGTGGTTCTGTTTGTGGAGGGTACGGAATCATTGAGAGGGAGGATCTAGCTTTTATTTATTTGTTTATTTATTTTTTCCGGTACTGGGGGTTGAACAGAGGGCCTTGAGCTTGCATGCTTTGTAAGTGCTGGACCACTGAGCTGTAGGCTCAGCCCTTTTTTTTTACTTTTTGAGACAGGGTCTCGCTAAGTTAGGCAGACTACCTCTGGTCTCCAACTTGCGATCCTCCTGCCTCCGCCTCCCCAGCTGCTGGGATTACAGGCGTGCACCACTGCACCCAGCTGGGGATCTAGCTTTGTAGAAGTAAGTCACTGGGAGCAGGCCTCTGGAGGTTTTTACCCAGACCCACATGTTCAGTCACTCTCTCTGTTCTGTTCTTCTACTCTACTATGCTATGAGGTTCTTCCTGCCCAGCAACCACACCATACCATATTCCTTGCCCTCCTGCCTGCTGCTGCCACAGCTGCCCCACCTCCATTATGGACTGATACTTAACAGTGAGATGCCAGTAAATATTTCCATGCCTATGTTTGCTTCAGTCAGTTTCTCTGTCATAGAGACATATCACTCATCTGTCTACAACATTATCCTTTAAAAGCAAAGGAAGCATAAAGACTTCATGAAACAATAAAAACTGAGAGAACTTACTGTGAGACCTCTATAAGAACATCAAAAGTTCTTCAAAGAGCTGGGTGTGGCTGTGTATGCCTATAACCCCAGTGACTCAGGAGGCAGAGGCAGGAGGATCGCAAGTTCGAGACCAGGGGCAATCTGCGTAATTTAGCGAGACACTGTCTCAAAAAGTAAAAATATGGGCTGGGGGTGCAGCTCAGTGGTACAACACTTGCAAAGCATGCAAGCGCAAGGGCCAAGGTTCAAACTCAGTACTGCAAAACAAACAAACAAACAAAAAAACCAGTTCTTCAAAGAAATAAAATTGTATAGTTCAGAAAATTGTGTCTACATTAACAAAAGGAAGAATGCTGCAGAATGAAAAATCAAACTAATTTAAAATATTTTATTAATTTATGTAAATAACTGATTGTTTATAATAAAATACCTATAAAGTATTGAGTGATTATAGTTTATGAATAAGTTAGAAGAATGTTATAATGGATGGGAGGGAGGAACTAGGAATACTGTTTTATTTTATAATTTTTTTTGCATGGTACTTGGGGGTTGAACTCAGGGACCTGCACATGCTTTGCAAGTGCTCTGCCACTGGGCTATACCATTTTTTAATTTTTTTATTTGGAGACAGAGTCTCACTAAGACACACAGGCTGCCTCTATCCTCAAACCTGTGATCCTTTTGTCTCAGCTTCTTGAGTCACTGGGATTAAAGGCATGTGCCACCAAGCTTGGTCGGGAATACTGTTTTAACGAGATATCTGCACTAGACCATAGTGAAAACAAATAAAGGTAAGTAAAAAATGTATGTTGGAAACTCTAGAACAACTACTGAACATTTTAAAAATAATTTTAACTAATATGCGAAGAGAAGAAATATAAATAAACTATAAAATAGTTAAAATATGAGAAGGCACAGAGGGGATGACAGAGAACAAATACAACAAACAGAAAACAGTTAAAAATATGACAGACATTAATCCAACTACAACTGTACTCACTTTAAAACATGAATGGTCTAAATGCATCAATTAAAAGACAAAGACTGTCAGAGTGGACTGAAAAACAAGTCCCACAGACCATATAGCATCTATAAGAAAGCAACTTCAAATATAAAGAATAAAACTGAGGAGATGGTGAAAGATGTATCATATTAATTCCAATCAGAAAGAAGGATAAATATCTATATTAATTTCAAACAGTGCTCTCTTTAGAATAAGGGGAAAG
>VMDO01002812.1:0-71501 GCA_007922755.1 Pedetes capensis
GTGTGAGGTAGGGTTGCAACTTCATTCTTTTGCCTGTGTTTATCCAGTTGTTGCAGCACCATTTGTTGAAATGACTATTCTCTCACCCACTGAATTTTCTTGGCATCATTGATGAAATTAAATTGACTGTTACTATAAGTGTTTATTTCTTGAATCTCAATTTTGTTTCATCAATGAATGTGGGTATCCATTATGCCAGTACAACTCAGTGTTGATTACTGTAGCTTTGTAGTGAGTTTTGAAATCAGTAAGCATGAGCCAATCAACTTTGTTCTTACTTTTCAAAATTGTTTTTTCATTTCCCATATGTTTCTATATGAATTATAGGGTCAGCATGTCAATGTCTGCAAAAGAGCTAGCTGCACTGAATCTGTAGATCAATTTGAGGAAAAATGACTTCAGTTCCCAAGATGTCCCCATCCTGGTAATCCGTGGAACCTGTGACTATGTTGTTACACAGTGAAGGGAAATTAAGGTAGCAGGTGGGTTCCAAGTTGCTGGGCCTAAGGAAGTGACAGATGCTTTAAAATATAGAAAAGGGAGGCAAAAGAGTGTCAGAGTGATGTGCTATGAAAAAGACTTGGCTGGCATTGCTGACTGAGGATGGAAGAGGCCATCAGCCAAGGAATGTGGGCAGTCCCTGGAAGCTGTAAAAGGCAAGGGAACATATTTTCCCTACCAAACCTTGATTGCAACCCCACAAGAATCATTTTAGTCATCCAGAACTGAAAGATTCGTGTTTTATGTCACAAAATTTGTGATAATTTGTCACAGCACCAAGAGGAAGCTAATTCAGCCATTTAAGCAATACCAAGTCCTCCAACTTTTGAACATAAGTTTCCATTTATTTAGGCTTTTTAAAAACTGTCTTTCAATGATGCTACATAGTTTTCAGTATACAAGCCATGTGTTTCTTTTGTTAAGTTTATTCCTATTATTTTATTCTTTTTTGATGCTACTTTAAATAAAATTATCTTAATTTTCTCTTGGAAGCTTGTTGCTAGTTTATAGACATATAAATGGTTTTTGCATATTGATCTTGTATCCTATAACCTACTGCACTCATATATTAGTGATAATTTTAGTTTGTTTGAATTTCATTTGGTTTCCTTCCTTCTTCCTTCCTGCCTTCCTTCCTTCCTTCCTTCCTGCCTGCCTTCTTACCTTTCTTCCTTCCTGCCTTCCTTCCTTCCTTCCTGCCTGCCTGCCTTCTTACCTTCCTTCCTTCTTCCCTTCTTTCCTTCCCATACTTTCATACCAAGGGCTTAAACACAAAGGCTCATGAATGCTTTGCAAATACTCTATACCCCTGATGCACCCCTAATCTATTTCTTACTTTTTATTTTAAGACATGGTCTCTCTGAGTTACGAAGGCTGCCTGTGGCCTTGAACTTGTGATCCTCTTGTCTCCAACTCCCCTGTTGCTGGGATTACAAGCATGTGCCACCATTCCTGGCTTTTATATGATTTTCCTAAAAGATCATTTTTTTTTTTTTTGCCATCTTCAAAGAGAGTTTTGTTTTGTTTTAGTTTTGTTGTTGTTGTTGTTAGGTGCCGTTGAGTCGGTATCCGACTCATAGTGACCCTCTATATAACAGGGGAAACACTATTGTCAGTGATTCTCTGCTGTTTATAGGGTTTTCAATGGCAGATTGATTTTTGGGAGGGGGTTGCCAGGTCCTTCTCCCAAGCCTACAGCTTCTGGTGTTCCCAGGTGGTCTCCCATCCTGGTACTAACCAGGCCAGTCCCTGCTTAGCTTCCGAAATCTGATGGGATTGGATGCCACAGGGCTAAAGCTGCAGGCTTGTTTTAGTTTTAGTTTTAGTTTTTTCATTTTTTTCTTTCTCATTTGGATATCTTTTATTTATTTTTCCTGCCTAAAACGAGAGGAGGACATGGCAATCCACTCCCGAAGCAGTGCTGAAACAATCAGCCATTGAAAACCCTAGGAGGGTCGCTATGAGTCAGCTACAACTCAAAGGCGCCTACCATCACCACCAACAACAAATTCACTTGACTAGAAATCCAGTACAGTGTTGAATAGAAGTGGTAAGAACTGATTTCTTTATCATGTTCTTGACCTTGGGAAGTGTTAAGGAAATATAAATTAAGAACAAAATCCACTGCCAACCCCAATAACCTAACCTTTCTACAAAAACAGAAGAAAAACAGTTTTAGTGTTGAATAAGCATTAAGCCAGCATGTGATCTTTATCATGAGGCAGTCTCCTCAAGAGATTTCAAAGATAGAAAGAATCTCATGGTCCTTTTACATAGCTGAGCAGCTGCAACCCGTGTTATACATGTTCTCAAGATGAGTAATACTTCAGCTTCAAGTGCGAGGACTTGGCAACACCATTTGCCACATGCAGCACATCCTATATTCACTTGATAATTGAGAGAACCACTGCTTTTATTCAAAAGAAAAACACATTTCTCATATCTTTATGATAGGAGATACATTTGCAACTTGGGGAGCCAGAGGGCAGCAGAAATTAGGTTCCTACCCTCCCTTGAAACTTGGAGGTAGGTGTATTGTGTTTGATGATTACATTTCAAGGAGATGGCTCCCAGGCCTATAAGGAGAAGATTCCTAGGTTGTAACCTTGACAAGAGGCTTTGTTAGGTTTTTAAAAGATTTACATGTACCTTAAAGAGACAGAAAAAAGATTCACAGTTACAAATTTTATGAGGCATGTACATTAAGAGGGGAGAGGAGATTGGGAAATCTCTTTACTTTCTTGCATGATGGAAAATTATGATTTTTTTCAAAATTCCTACTATTCACACTTGGTGGAAGCTTTCCATCAAGTATCACTAAATGTCGTAATGCTTGAGAACTATGCAGATGCCCTTTATCAGGCTGAGGGTGTTCACTTCTGTCCTTTGTTTATTGAGTGCTTTCCTCATGAAAGAGAGTTGGATTCTTTTTCATCTATCGAGATGATCATGTTGTTTTCCTTCCATTTTCATATTTTGAGTCAGTCTTGCATTCCTGAGCTAAAGTCTACTTGACCATGGTACATAAACTAGAAAAAGAAGAGCAAACTAAATCCAAAGCAAGAAGAGGGAAGTAATAAAGATTAGTAGAGAAATAAATTATATGGGAAATAGAAAATCAACAGTGAGAAGTAATGAAAACAAAATTTGGTTCTTTTGAAAAAAATCAATAAAATTATCAATATTTACTTAGATTGACCAGGAGAAGGACCTGGCAGCCCACTCCAAATCAATCCCAAAACAGTCAGCCATGGAAAACCCTATGAATCACAGAGAAGCAGTGACATAGTGCCAGGCATTGTTAATTAATTCTTTTTGTCTTTTTTCTCTTTTTATTTTTTTAATCACCATCTCCTCCTCCTCCACCTCCTCTTTATTTTGTTTTGCTTTTGGAGGGGAAAAGAGTCTCAATAGGTAGCACCAGGTGGCCTGAGATTCATAATTCTCCCACCTCAGCCTCCCAAGTGATAGGATTATAGATGTGTGCCATGCATTTACAACTCTAATTTATAATCTCTGCTTTAGAAGCATCCCATAAGTTTTTTTATGCTGTGTTTTTGTCTTTATTCATATAAAAATATTTTCCAATCATCCTTTTAGTTTCTTCTTTGATTCATTGGTTATTTAGGAGTGTGTTGTTTAATTTTCAGAGATTTGTGAATTTTCTAAATTTCTTCCTGCTAATGATTTTTAATTTAGTTTCTTTGTGGTTAGAGAATGTACTTTGTATAATTTCAATCCCCTTCTTTCTTTTTCTTTTTTTCTTTTTTTAGAAAGGTTCTAGCTATGTAACTCAAACTGGCTTTGAACTCTTGATCCTCCTGCCTTAACTTCTCCAGTGCTGGGTGCACTTTACTGTGCCTTGCTTCTGATTTCAATCCTTTGAAATACACTAACTACATTAGTTTTTCTGTGTATCACTTTCATCATTCTTATTTTCTAAATAGTCTTGTCATTAAATTTTTTATGTTTTTAATTAATAAGTGTTTTATAAGATGAGTTTTTATATTTCAGTTTTTTAATTTTTTTCTTTTCATCCAAGGATTATTTTTATTTGTTCTTATTATGTCATAGAGTACAGCTAATATAATTCCAATTTTCACAATAAACTGAGAAATTCCTGATGATTCTGATGATCATTGCATACCAATTTACTCCAAATCATTGGATTAATAAAACAATGATCATGTACTTAGTCTCTGCAGTGTGGAGAGGGCTTGGTGAGAATGCATCATTAACTGGGACAGTTCAGTTGGGGCGGGCGGGATCCCTTGCCAAAAGGATATCAGTACTGGATTTGAGCTAGGAGTTCGCCTGGGGCCATTGGCTGCATCCTTGGCTTACTTCTCTGTGTTCTCTTTACATGGCTAAATGGGGCTTTGCGTTTACAATATGGTAGATGGGATCTGAGAGCGAGTAAGTACCTCAAAGGTTAGAGTTCCAAAACTACTTACCAGGCATCTGCTAGCATTGCAAATGGTAAAAGCCCATTCCCTAAAGCCAGTCACATAGTCAAACCTAGAAATAATGCATGAAGGGACTACCTAAGGGCACACATACCAGAAAAGTTGGTTTTTGGGGAGGTCACAAAAGTAATAGTCTGTCATAGCTGATGTGTAGTAAAGTTTATCAATTCCTTGACAGAATGTGTTTTGCTTTTAGACTACAGTACTCAATATACGTTTATCTAACTGTTGTTGTTGTTAAGTGCCATCGAGTCAGTATCCGACTCATAGCGACCCCCATAGGGTTTTCAATGGCAGACTGTTTCGGGATTGTCTTGGGAGTGGATTGCCCGGTCCTTCTCCCATTTTTGTGGTGCTGGGAATGGAACTCGGGACCTCAGAGACTGCAGCGCAGCGCTCTACCAATCCCAGCCCTATCTAACTGTATTTATTAGCAAATTATTCACATCTTTTATTTTCCTAATTTATGGCAATGATAAATAGTTATATAAAAATCTCCCACTGCTGTTGTGTGTTTTTTAAAAATTTGTTTGTTGTTGTTAATATTTATGATCATTTCTGTTTTATTTTTATGCAGCCTATTTTAATTATGTTAAGCTTTATAAATCTTTGTTTTTAATTTTCTTCTCACCAGTGGCTGTTATCGTACTGAATACTTAGTTTGCTTCTCCTAAATGCTTTCTTTGTTTTATGTTAGTGGAATCAATTCTGATTTTCATGGCCATCTTCAGTCATTTTTAATTTTTCTTGTTGTTCTATTGGATTTGTTATGACCTTGTCTGAAATTCTTTGTCTTTTCATTGATTACCAAGGACCTTCTTCTAAGGCAAGGGCTCTTTTCTTTGTTTCTTTTCTTTCTCAGACATTGACCCCATTCACAAAACTTGTTAGTTTATACTTTTCATAAATTAAGAAAGGGAAGTAAAATATTAAAGAAATCTTTCCATGTGAATTTAAAACCATTGAACACTTACTGCTGAACTTAGTTGGTTAAGATGATCATCTCTAAATGGGATAAATCAAACTACAATCTTTATTTTGCCTTTTCTTTTTATCTTTCAACCTTTCTCTTATTTTAAACATCCAAGGAAAGAGGAAGAACAAAGCTTATTTGAGTAAACACAAATAAAGATTACCACTGTGGTGTCCGATCCCATCGGATCTCGAAATCTAAGCAGGGTTGAGCCTGGTTAGTACTTGGATGGGAGACAGCCTGGGAGCACCATGTGCTGTAGGGTTGGGAAAAGGAGCTGGCAACCCACTGCCAAAAAACAATCAGCCATTGAGAGCTCTATGAATAGCAGAGAAGCAGTAACAATACTGTTTTGCCTGTTGTATATAGGGTGGCTATGAGTCAGACACCGACTCGATGGTACCTAACAACAACAACAACAACAACATGTCGTATATTTTTAAAGAAGTATTGCATTTTGCAGTTTTTGCAATGTACTGGCAAGTCTTTTTTTTCCCCCCCCTGGGATATGAAAGGAAACTGAAACACACAGCAGACAGATAGATGTCTCCTTTCCCACAGTCCTATAGCACCAGTCTTATTCCCTCTAGCCACATAATGGTCATTGCTAAGTGGATTTGTTTTCCTTGTATGGTGCTGGCAACCCATGGATTACCCAGATGGCAGTTAACTCCTGGATGAAACACAGCAAAAGTGGACTTGAATAAAGTACTTTGGTAACTGGACAGTTGGGTTCTAAAGTCCACCACATTAAGTGAGGTTTAAGAAGTAGAAAATTGATGAAGGAAAAGTGAGTTTATTATGCTGTTGTTACATGCCTTCAAGTCAGTGTCCAACTCATAGTGACCCTATGTACTACAGACGAAACACTATTGTCAATGCTTCTCTGCTATTTATAGGATTTTCAATGGCTAATTATTTGGGGAGTGGGTTTCCAGGTCCTTCCCCCAAGCCTACAGCACCTGGTGTTCCCAGGTGGTTTCCCATCCAAGTACTAACCAGGCCCGACCCTGCTTAGCTTCTGAGATCTGATGGGATCGGACACCACAGTGGTATGTCTGTAGTCCCAGGTTTATTTATAGTCTGGCCAAACTAAAGTGAAAAAACAAACAAACAAAAAAAAAAAAACCCCACCAATTTTTAAAAAAGTTCTTTTCAGCTTTTCTGTGGTAGACCTCTACTTTATATGGTGAAGATGACACAAATGGCTGAGATAAAAGCTGGAACAAAAAAGAAGAAATCTATAGATTTAGCCATTGGCAAGTGTTGTTGTGAACTATTGGGTGGAATCCGCCTCCGTGGCATGGACACTTTTGGGTTCTCAGTATGGGATCTCCTATTGAAGTTTCATTTCCTCAGGGTCGGGTTGCATTCTAGCGCAAGATCTATCATTTTCATCATTTATATGATAACACTTTATTTCCTTTTGTTTTGAAAATCTGTAATTATTGTGCTGAAAGAAGGGGGATTATTTTTCTTAATTGCTGAGAAATTAAGATTGATTTCAGTGGCGTAAGGAATTGGGAATAAATATTGAAGTTTCTGAGAATGATGCTCATAAAAAAAGTAAAATCTGCCTGCCTTGCATTTCAGTGACTTGAATAAGTAAAGGAAGTTGAGGTTAGACTGTTAAACTCTTTGCATAGAGAAAAGGGAAGTTAGCAACTTAGTGCTGGTAAAAAGGTGGTAATTGTGGATCCTCATTCTTTCACTTTTACCAAGAAACCTTGTGGTTGTTAGGTGCTGTCAAGTCGTGTCTGACTCATAATGACCCTCTGCAGTTGCAAGGTTCTGTGACAAATTCAAGAGATGAATGTTCATGAGCTTTGGCTGAGAGCTGCTAAGGCTCTCTCCTAGCTTCTTTATATCTAAACTTTATTTCTTAGTAACAAATTACAGAACAGAAAAAAATGTATGAACTTTTTTAACCTGGTCATTGTTTCTCTAATCTCTTCCTCTTAACAATCGGAGGTAAGATTACGGCAGGGAAGACTCTTCTGACATTGCTTCTAAATCCCAAGAGATAATCGATAAGTGGCCTTCCAGGAGCCAGGACATCAGTTAGTGTTTTCGGAAACTCATTTTACTGCATGCACCAGCAAGCCTTTGTAATGTTTAACAAAGGACACAGTGAGCAGGTGGGCATCTTGGCCTTTCCAGGCAGCCCTGCCTCTCCTGATGGCTTCTCCACGACTGTGCCTGTCTTAGGTTGTCTCTCTGCTTATGAGAGATCGTACCTGTCATCAGCAATCAGCCCTCCTGAGAGCCAAACAGGGTGAAGGGAGATGAGTTCATTGTAACATATTTGAGGGTGCAACATTTAGAGGTAACACCTGCTGGCCTCTCTACGACTGTGCCTGTCTTAGGTTGTCCCTCTGCTTATGAGAGATCTTACCCATCATCAGCAATCAGCCTTCCTGAGAGCCAAACAGGGTCAAGGGAGATATATTCATTGTAACATATTTGGGGGTTCACCATTTAGAAGTGACAACCCTCATAGGGTTTTCGGTGGCTGATTGTTTCGGGATTGTTCAGAGATTGCCTCAGGAGTGGATTTTCACGTCCTTCTCCCATTTTTGTGAACCCAGGACCTCAGAGACTTCAGAGCAAGCGCTACCAACTGAGCTAAATGCCAGCCACACCAAGAAACCCAGGAATCATATATTGGACTATCATGGTTTGAATATAAAGCATCCCTCAGAGCTCATATACATTGGTCCCCATCTGGTAGGGTTGTCCTGGGAGGTTGTTGAACTTTGAGAAGTGGGTCTAGCTTGGCACAAGTGAGTTATTGGGGGTGGGCCTTTGGAGGTTTTTATCCTGGACCTGTGGCTCTGCTCTCTCTACTTCCTGCTCATGAAAATGTAAGGTTGTCAGCCACCGGCCCTAACTCCTGCTGCCACACCTGCCCCACTGCCATAAAGTACTAATCTTCTGACTGTGAGGCCTCAATAAGTTCTTTCCTCCATAGGTTTCTTTCAGTTGGTTTTTCTGCTACAGGGATGACAGCTGACTAATTTATGGAAAATTATTTATTTTTAACCTTTAATTTTTAGTCAAGTTAGTAGAAACAATAACCAGTTACGGTAGACTAAAATGTTAGCCAAGTACTAGGGAAATTAACTTATTTGTCATGTCAGGATTAGAGACCGCAAGGAACGCTTTTAACAAAATGTGCCTTAAAATTCCATCTCCCTTGCTGTCTGCAATTGCTTCCTTCTTCATGTTCTCTTTTCTTTTTCATGCCACACTCTAGTTTTAGAGAAATTGTTAGAAAGATGATTCTTACATGGCCTTGTACTCAATATTTATGTCAGACTGTTGTCAATTAGCTTATCACCAACCAACCGTCATTATCAAACATATACTGAGGGGATTTCTCAGGTCTTCATCTTCTTCCTCATTTTCTCTTTATCAGCTTTCCCACATATCTTCAGATTAACATGAAAGAATAGATTGTCAGCTCTGAGAACTCAGAAGCTGGCCTCAGGGAAGGTATTGTAGGTGAAGACAACACCTTTATCCTTCTCAGATCACATTGCACCTGGGTTTTTATTGACAATTCTCTTTGTATTGGGGTAGCAAATGGCTCACTAATGGGGAATAGAGGTACAAAATGAAACTGGTCATGAGAAACCTGCCAAAGGCAACAGCTGGAGGTATTTTATACATTAAGAATGATGGAACTTCAATGGTGAAGAAGGGGTGCACTTCTTCACCCATGTAAAATTGCAGGCTCACGATCCATTCACCCAGCATTTTAAGAGAAAATACAGGAGTTATTCAGCTTGAGATATCAGCAATTCTTAAAAATGACTTTGAAATATATGTTGTCTTTTTAAAAATGCCTATTTTGTTTAAAAAATATTAAAACACATTTTAATATTGTACCAATGAATACATTAAAATTGTTTACATTTTCACAATATTTTTGTTTTGCTTTTTTGATACAGAGTCTTGCTACGCAGCCCAGGCTGGCTGCAAACTTGTGATCTTCCTGCCCCCGCCTCTCCAGTGCTGGGATTACTGGTATGGGCCCACATGCCTAGCTTCAAATCTCCTTTTGATTATGATAAAATTTAGTTTTGAAAATAATGAAGACTCGACCTTCAATATGTAATTCACATTGAAAAGCAAACTCAATCCTTTTCTTAAAACTGTATTTTGTTGTTGTTAGGTACCATGGAGTCAGTGTCAGACTCATAGTGACCCTATATACAACAGAGGAAACACAATTGTCAGTGTTTCTCTGCTGTTCATAGGGTTTTCAATGGGGGATTGACTTTTAGGAGTGGGTTGCTGGGTCCTTCTCCCAAGCCTACAGCATCTGGTGGTCCCTGGCGGTCTCTCATCCAAGTACTAACCAGGCCCGACCCTGCTTAGCTTCTGAGATCTGATGGTATTGGATGCCACTGGGCTACATCTGCAGGCTGACACATAGAAGTTGCTCAATAATTCTGTTTGTGTTGAATAAATGAAGAATTGACTATCTTCGGGAACACTAAAGGCTATAGTTAGGCTCTTTTAGAATTTGTGGTCAGACCCCCTGTGTAAACTCGCATAACAAGAGAAGGTTTTACCCAAGGGTAAAATCAGGTGTTAAAAAAATGGTATTACTAGGGGGCATGACATGTGGGGGTTCCCATGAAGTAAAGGAAGAGATAAGAGGGAGGTAGACATGGCTGGACAGGATGAGAGAAGGCAGCCATCAGTGTTTTGAGATCACACATGTTGTTGTTGTTGTTGTTGTTGTTGTTAGGTGCTGTCAAGTCCTGCCAGACTCATAGCAACCCTTATAGGGTTTTCAATGGCTGATTTTTTCAAGATTGCCAAGTCCTTCTCCCAGAGATCACACATACTTTCCCCAAACTGGACCTTCAGCAAAGGACAGCTGGACACCACCATCTGTCACCTTTGCCAACTTTTTAACTATGATAGTAAAAGTCCTTGGCCCACCTGACCGTGGCTTGTTAAATATTTTGTTGTCCATTCAGAGCTTTTCAGAATCTGGGGTGGGACAGCTCCAGCTTCACCACCATGCTGATCCTGCTGCCTGATGTTTTCCTGTCCCCTAACTGTTCCAGCCCCGGTGAAATGTGATCCGTCTCTCTGTGATGCCACTTTGCATTTGTGTAACACTTAGATGTACATAGCAGTTGTACATACATTATTTATGAACAAATTCTGAATAAATCGCAACATTGCATAAAATGATCAGAAATCAATTGTGCCATCCAGTCAATGTCCACTGATCGTAATGGGGAAGTGAGAATTCAGTCTAATTTGATTCATTTTCCAGTTAAAAGAGCAAACCAGTTAAGAGCAGTTGCATAGATACCCTGGTCATCATGGGTCCTGGTTTGCTAAGACAGTGCCAGTCTTTTTGTTCTTTATGGTTGTCTGTACATTGTATTACAAAGAGTTGTTTCCCTAGCTGGCAGGAGAATCACCTCAATCTCTGAGACAGTGGAGTGCTTGTCACCACCCACTCACAGAAGGTGCTGTGTCTTGCCACTCTGGTTCAAACATGTTACTGTCAGGTCTGAACCATGTTGTTGTTGTTGTTTTTAGGTGCCATGAAGTTGTGCCTGACTCATAGTGACCCTCATAGGGTTTTCAATGGCTGATTGTTTCGGGATTGCTTCAGGAATGGATTGCCGTGTCCTTCTCCCATTTTTGCTATGCTGGGGATCGAACTCTGGTCCTCAGAGGGTGCAGAGTGGTGCTCTACCAACTGAGCTAATTCCCAGCCCATGTACCTCCCTAAACTCAGCCCAGGAGACATGTGACCCAGGAAGAAGTCTTAATATTTGGAAACTAGTCAATGGCTTGCATTCACATGTGGAACCAATGAGGCTGTTCTGGTAGCCTATATGCTATCTGGTTTATTATTTGAATAAATGTTTATAGAAATGTTTTGTAAAACCACTTGTAAATATTGAGCATGAATCCAACATTTCATGTATCAAAATATGCTATGTTAAGACTCTGCTTCTAATTAAAAGAGCTTTCAAATAGTTGCTTTCATTGGGTTAATATATGTTAATATCTGGCTTCATGTAACATGACAGATACGGAATGCATTTAGAGAAATGTCCCCAGTGCCCCCATGTACTCTGCTTCACTCTTTTTCTAAAGTAAGTGCAGAAAAAACACATTTAATGTTTCAGTAACTCCTTCCAGAGAGATTTCTAGAAAGGTGACTCAGCCCTGATAAAGGAGTGAACACCGATACTACTGCAGCTTGGACTGTCACACAAAATTTAGAGTACCAATGAAATCTGAATTTCAAATCAATAACATCAAACTTTCTAGTATATGTCCCAAATACTGTATTTCTATATAAATATATCTCAAGTGGAGTATTTTTTTTTTTGTAATTCAAATTTAACTTGTTGGGTCTGTTTTTACTGAGTAAAACTGCCAATTGTGGGTGTAGCTTGAGGCAGGCAGGCTCTAAAATCTGCATCAAGGTGTGCTGATCTCTTTTGATGTCTAAACATATTATTCTGTATTTCTTGACCATGTCATCTAATTCTTCTCTGTCTATGTAAGAAGATTCTGTTCAGAGAAGTCTTAGAGCTGTTTAGGTATTAAATCTTCCTAACTATCTGCTTAATAGCAGGAGGCATCTATGACTGAGAACATTTTGTGATACCAGACTGCAGGCAGTGTGTACCCCGAGGATAAGGCTTTCCGATTTCTGGGACTGTGAGCATCCAGAGTGACAGTTCCCACTGGCATCCCAATTGTGAGTCCTGCAGACATGAATGAATAGACTCCGCATTCACCTAGCTTCTTCCTCCACATCTACTCCTTCTGTGTCTGTGCTGATGACACTGATACCCAGCTAGCTACCCAGGAAAGATGCCTAGGGATTTGAAGGAAGAGGGGGCCTTCCTCTTCCCTTACCTCCTTCCCACATTCCATCAGTTCTGCAGCCCTGTGGGTCTTCTCTTCTTGTCCCTTGTGGGGGCATTGGTGGAGACTTACCCAGCCTACCAGTCTTTTCTCCAGCTTACCTCCTGTGCTCCAACTTGGTGGAGAACACCATAGGGCTGATCAGGTTTCCCTGTTGTATCTGTGGCTCTCCTGGGACCAGACCATACTTTATCAATGCCTTTAGAGATTTGTAATAAGTAGGGCTTCATAGGAAAAGCAGCTAGGGTTTAGCCCAGTTGGTAGAGTGCCGCTCTGTAGTCTCTGAGGTCCCAGATTCGATTCCCAGCACTGTAAAAATGGGAGAAGGATGTGGCAGTCCACTACCAAGGCAATCCTGAAACAATCAGCCATTGAAAACCCTGAGGATCACTATGAGTTGGACAAGACTCGATGGCACCTAACAACAACATAGGAAAAGATCAAGACATGAATGCTCTCTACATTCAGACTCTGCTCATCTCACCAAATATTTGAATATCATGTTGCTTACTCTTTCCAGGAAATGCACCAGGGCTCTAGTTTCCTCTGAGTGCTCCCAATTTCCCTCGTCCTGAGTAATCCTCACTGGCACCTATCCCACCATGGTGCCTGTTTGTTGAGCCATTTTTCAGCAACAGTTTATCCTCTAGCAAACACAATGAGCCACAGACATATGCACGAACATTTTCATACACAGACACGTGTGTTCACAGACTCGTGCATTCGATCCATCTCTGTTGTTAAGTATTCCAGCTTGAATCACCCTATATTCTGCATAAGTTTTCTGTGGAATCTAAATAAATGGCAGTTATTGGCATACAGATGTGACTGTTGTTGTTATTGTTGTTAGGTGCCGTGGAGTCGAGTCCAACTCATAGCAGCGACCCTATGTACAGCAGATCGAAACACTTGCCGATTCTGTGCCAGGCAAACGATCTTATTTATGTTTAAGCCCATTGTTGCAGACACTGTGTCAATCCATCCAGTGGAGTTTTCCTCTTTTGCGTTGACCTGCCACTCTCCAAAACATGATGTCCTTCTCCAGGGATTGTTCTGTCCTGACTACATGTCTGAAATATGTAAGACGCAGTTTGGCCATTTTTGCTTCCAAGGAGCACTCTGGTTGCCCTTCTTCTAGGACAGATTTGTTGGTTCTTTTGGCAGTCCATGGTATATTCAATAGATGTCTCCAGCACCACAATTCAAAAGCAACTAGCCATTGAAAACCCTATGGATGTGACTGTAGGTGGCCTACAATCATATTTTTATCCTTATGAGTTCAGATGGAATTTTGCCCTCTTGATTGCCCAAAAAGAGGATGTTGTATTCCCAGATCAATGGCCTGTGCTCCTTTAAAGTTTACGTTTTTATTTCCTTTTCAGTTAACAGTGATAAGTTAGTTCTCTTTCTCTTTTCTTAAAGGCAGTCTTGGGAGATGAAAGTATGATAGCCAATACCTGAGAACCAAATGTACTTTTTAAAGAGGTTCAGAATGAATACATTCCAGTGGGATGTGAAAATCCCTTTTCTGCCTTTCCCTAAGTGAAACAAATATTATTAGGTGAATTACTTCAATAAAGAAACTTGTCTCCAAACACTTAGCTCTCACCACGTCCCACGTTCCTCAGTATTCTTTTATTAGTATTTTCAGATATTTGTTAAGGGAGCATTTTCATTTATGGTGTCTCTGAACGGCACTTCTAAGATGCTACATCATTAGATTGTCAATGAGATACTTTTTCAATGACAGTTTTTCAATTTCTCTCAAAGTTCTAACTTCTTTTCCAATTTCACCTTCCCCTCAGCTAATGAATCTGCCTCAGCCCTGGTATTTGGTTCTGCTCATTAGTGGTGAAGCGAGGCTAGTTCTTATGAACTCCTAGCTAGCTGTCAAGTGTTATAATTGTGTCTTCTGCAGAAAGAGCTTGGCATTGAGGTGAGAGGGGACTGTGAGTCAGCAGGAGTTAGGGTTAGATTTGAAGTAGCAGAAGCAGAGGAAACCAAATGCTGGCATTAAGAGTGCAGTAGAAGCTGGGTGCAGTGACACACACCTGTCATCCCAGAGACTTGGGAGGTGGAAGCAGGAGGATTGCCAGTTCGAGGCCAGAGGCAGCCTGTATAATTATCTCAGCAAGACCCTTCCTGAAAAGACTTAAAAAGGGGCTGGGGTTGCAGCTCAGAGTTAAACGCTTACAAAACATGCTTAAGACCCTGGGGTCCAACTCCTGTTGTTGTTGTTAGGTGCTGTGGAGTCGGTATCCGACTCATAGCGACCCTCCCAGGGTTTTCAATGGCTGACTGTCTCGGAATTACCTTGGGAGTGGATTGCCAGGTCCTTCTCCCATTTTTGCGGTGCTGGGAATTGAACTCGGGACCTCAGAGACTGCAGCACAGTGCTCTACCAACTGAGCTAAATCCCAGCCCCCGGGGTCCAACTCCTAGTATGTCAAAAGTACAAAGCTTGCAGTGGGCTCTTTCTGATTGAGAATGCACTCACACAGTACACACATATTGCAAAGTCAGCGGATTGCTTGGAGTGAGGAGGTGGGACGTGCAAATGGCAGCAGAGGAAGAGGAAGAAACCTGAGTGGAAATGTTTGCCTAGGGAGCTAATGTAGGTCAAAGACAGGCACAGGTCTGCCAGGAATCATGGATGCACCCCATGAGAGCTGACTGTCCCCACTGCAGCAACTGACCTGGGTCCTGCAGGAACGCCCCAGCCTCGTGCACACCTCAGAAACAGCCCTTGACATCCAGGAGACCCAGAGGATTGTGGACATCAGGGAGGTTCTCTGCTCTAATCTGTGGCATGGTCGAAGCATGCCCAGGGCCCAGCTGTTAACCCCAGCTGTGAATTGGTGATATATGACTGGCCCAGGGAGGTCAAGCTGTTGGACACCGGAGGGGCCTGAGGAATGGAGAGGGGGTGGAGAGTTAGCAGCCTGGGTTCAAATGGAAGCCACAGATGTGAACAAAATCACCCAAGGAGAGAGTGCAGAGTGAGAAGAAAGAAAGGCACGGTTGTACCTGGAAAGGCAGGAAGGAAGCCCCTGGAGCCTGAGGGGGAGGAAGGGACATGTCCTTCAGAATATCACTCCCTGCCTCCCAACCTGTATGCCAGAACTCCTTTCTCCTAATCCAAGTTTATTTTCTTCTTGCATTGATCCCTTATCAGGCTACTATACAATTTTACTTTTTAATTATTTTATGGTGTTTTCTTTCATATGGTTCCTGCCCTCCGTGGGACTTACAAGAAGACCTGGGGTCCAGGGAGGGTTTTGCATGATCTATTTTTCTTCTACTATTTTTAGAAGGTAAGACTCATGGGAGTTGTATATAAAGGGTGAAGAGAGCGCATGTTGTGATGCTGGGCATCGTGAAGGGATCATGTTGGCATTTTGGGAAGGCCACTTGGGTGTCTGAGGAGAAGGCTGCCTGGAGCAGATGAGGCTGCAGTGCAGAGCTCTGCTGGGCCCCTGCTTTCAGAAAGGACAGGAGCAGCATCACCGCCCACACTGTGTGGGTCTCTTTTCCCCTGGTACAAGCAGCCACCCACCTATTTCTTCTCCTCCACCCCCCTCCTCCACGTCTACCATCTGCCGTCTGTTCTGAGACCCTGGTCTCCTCGGGATCTCTTTCCCGAAGCTCTGCATTACTCCCTGGCTTTAGGGGTTCCAAGGAAGGTGCCCTCTCTCCCCCTACCCTCTGCAGCTGGGGCTGGGTGCCTCACCCGCCCCACCCAGCTATTTGTTTTCCCCACTCCTCCCATGTCTTCAGCTTCTTCTGCAGATTCTTGATCAACACGGGGATTAAAGTATCCTATGGAATCGTTGTTTTGAAATGTCCCCCTTTGCTCTCCTCCCCTGCATCTCCATTCCCACACTTTTCCACAGTCAATTTCTCAAATGAGTTATCTAAACTGTCAAGCCACAGCCAAGTCCAGAGGCAGGTAAGGATAGGCTTTATCTGAAAGGGTTTCTATAAGAACGGGAGGGCCCTTGCAACGGAGAGACGGCCTCCTCATCCTCCATTCCCTTTGCAACATGGAGCTCTGTTTGCCAATCCTGAGGACATTTGGCCTCCTAACAGCCGCTGCCTGCTGTGGGCTGCTGTTTGCAAGGATCCTTCTCCCCAGCACAGAGCAGTCTCTCTCACTTCCTCAGTGGCTCTTCCTCTTCTGGGCCTCACCCCTTCTCCATCTGACTCCTACACACAGGAAGTCCCCTCTGTCTCCATCCTCCTCTGCACCGTGCATGCTTCTGCTGCTCAAGGTGCCCAGGGTGCCCTTCCCAGCCCAGAGTATTCATGATCTCTAGGCATAGACATTTAGCTACTGTCTTGATGTCTCCAGGCAGATAAACCTAAAAACAAGCCTATCAAAAGGCAGATTCTGGCTCTTTCTCACCCAAATCACCCTCACTGTTGTTCTCTACTTCCTTGGTGGCATTTCCAGCGACCTTGCTCATGTCACATGTTTGCATGGAAGAGTCTCTTCCTGTTAACTCAGCTGCGAATGGCACTTTCCCAGAGAAGTCTTTCCACACACTTCTGTCCCAGTGGCTAAGTCCACACTCTGCCGCCTCCTGTGTCCTGCCTCCCAGAATGCTATGCTTTTCAAATACATGGTGTTGTTGTTGTTGTTAGGTACCCTCAAGTTGTGTCTGACCCATAGCAACTCTGTGTACAACAGATCCAAACACTCCTCGATTCTTTGCCAGGCACAAGATCTTATTTATGTTTAAGCCCATTGTTGCAGACACTGTGTCAATCCATCTAGTGGAGGGTTTCCCTTTTTTTCGTTGACCTGCCACTCTCCCAAACAGATGTCCTTCTCCAGGGATTGGCCTCTCCAGACTAGATGTCCAAAATGTGGAAGACACAGTCTAGCCATCCTTGCTTCCAAGGAACACTCTGGTTGCACTTCTTCTAGGACAGATCTGTTGGTTCTTTTTGCAGTCCATGGTACATTCAATATTTGTCTCCAGCACCATAATTCAAAAGCATCAGTTCTTCTCCTGTCTCCCTTATTCAATGTTCAGCTTTCACAACCATATGATGGGACTGAAAGTATCGTAGCATGAGTCAGGCACACCATCATCTTCAATGTGATGTCTTTACTTTTCAATACTTTAAAGAGATCCTTTGCTACAGCTTTTCTCAATGCAATGCGTCTTTTGATTTCGTAACTGCTGCTTCACTAAGTGTTGATAGTAGAACCAAATAAACAAAATCTTGGACAACCTCAATCTTTTCTCCATTGATCATGAAGTTGAGTACTGACCCAAGGATTTTTGTTTTGTTGATGTTGAGTTGCAGTCCATACTGAAGGCTATGTTCTTTGATCTCCATCAGTAAATGTTTCAAGTCCTCTTCACTTGCAGCAAACACAGTTGTGTCATCTGTAATAATGCAAGTTGTTAATGAGTTGTCCTCCAATCCTGATGCCACATTCTTCTTCATAAAGTCCAGCTTCTCAGATTATTTGCTCTGTAAAGAAATTGAAGGTGTACTGTGTAAGGATACAGCCCTGATACACACCTTCCTTGACTTTAAACCAAGCAGTGTTTCATTGTTCTGTTTCAACAACTGCCTTCTTGTCCATGTACAGATTTCTCTTGAGTACAATTAGGTGCTCCTGTATTCCTGTTCTTTGCAGTGTTATCTGTAATTTGTTGTATGTATTGGTTTTATTATTATCTCTTACCCATTTCAAAAGTCTCTGCACCTGCACCAGTATCTGGCACAGAGCTGGTGCTGGGTGCTCATTTGTGGAGGCAAAAAGGAAAGAAGGAACCACTTATGATGATTCAGAGGATAAAGCATGCTTTAAAATAAGCTTTTAAGTTTAGGATTGCATACTAGTCAGCTCATTGTCACTGTGGCAGAGAAACTGACCAAAGCAAACTTATGGGGGAAGAGATGATTTAGTAGGGGGATCACAGTTAGAGGATTAGTCCCATAACGGCAGCAGAACGGGCTGCAGATGATAGCGCTCCTGGCATATGACCTCACAGTGCGGCAATCAGGAGGTAGAGAGAGCTTACAAGAACCAGGAGTCCAAGTAAAAACCTCCAAAGGCCCACCCACAGTGACTCATTTCCACCAAGCTAGACCCCAACCTCCCAGAGTTCCATAACCTCCCAGGACAGTGCCACCAGCTGGCGACCAAGTGTTCAAATGCATGTCCTTTGGGGGACATTTAGATCCAAACCACAACAAATAGTTTTAGACTTAAAGAATTACTGTGAAGATTGTGAAAAGTACTGTGCACCTTGTAATTTCCCCTATCATTAGCATCTTACATTAGCATTATTGATGCATTTGTCTTAACTAATGGACAGTATTGATACACACTTTCCCCAAATATCCTTTGTGTGTTCCAGGATCTCATCCAGGATACTCTTACATTTAGTAGTCATGTCACCTTAGGCTCCTACTGGTCCTGACAGTTTCTCAGATTGTTCTTGTTTTTAATGACCTTGGCCACTTTGAGAATGGTTGGTTAAATGTTTTATAGAATTTCTGTCATTTGGGATTTGTCTGACGTTTTTCTCATGCATAGACTGGAATTATATGTCTTTGGAGGAGGATTACAGATGCAACATGTCATTCCCACCATATCTTATCAAAGTTACATGCTGTCAAGATGATTTATCACTGTTTCTATTCAGCTTGATTCCCTGGCTTGAGATAGTTGTCAGGCTGGGTGTGGTGGTGCACACCTGTAATCCCAGCACCTCGGGAGGTGGAGGCAAGAGGGTCATGAATTTGAGGCCAGAGGCAGCCTGTACAACTTAGACCCTGTCTCAAGATAAAAAATTAGGAATGACTGGGAGTGCAGCTCAGGGGTAGGGCACTTGCAAAGTATGCATGAGGCTCTGGGTTCAGCCCCCAATACCTTAAAGAAAAATATAGTGGTTGTTAGAGTTCTTCACTGTAAAGCTACTGTTTCCTCCCCCTCCCTTTCCACAATGTATTTTGTGGAAGAAAGTTATATGTGTGCCCAAACCTAGGGAGGGGGGGTTATGCTTCATTTCCTTCTGGATGGAACAGCCACATAAATTGTTTGGAATTCACCTGCACGAGACATTTGTCCATTCTCCCCCATGTCTTTATTTATTCAGTCACTTATTTATATCAGTATGGATTCATGAAGATTTGCTTTATGTTTTAGGTTATAGTCTGATACAACTTTCTGTGATCTAAAGTGTGCCTCCTTCAAAATTTGTATGTCCAAGTCCTAACTGCCAGTGTGCCAGCCTGTGGAAGTAATTGGTTTAGATGATGACCTGAGGGTGAGAGCCCTGTGATGTGTCAGCGCCTTTCTAACAGGGGACCCCAGGGAGCTGCTGCCTCTTCCTCTCCATCTTCTCCACATGAGGCCACAGGGAGGGAGCAGCTGTGGCATGCCAGAACAGAGCCCTCACTGGGGAGCTGGACTGGTTGGCACCTTAATCATGGACTTCCAAGCTTCCAGAACTGTTTAAACCACCTCATCTGTGACATTTTGTTATGGCAGCCAGCCTGATTAGTGCACTGTTTTATTTGTTTTGTTGCTCAGATTGTTCCATATTTGGCTATTAGGAGCTCCTACATCTTCTGTATCCATTTGATGTTATTGTTAGGTGCCGTCCAGTCGGTGTCTGTCTCATAGTGACCTTACGTACAATAGGCAAAACAGTTTCTTAGTGCTTCTCTGCTATTCATAGGGTCGTCAATGACTGATTGTTTTCAGGGACTGGGCTGCCGGGTCCTTCTCCCAAACCTACAGCACTTAGTGCTCCCAGGCGGTCTCCCATCCAACTACTAACCAGGCCTGACCCAGCTTAGTTTCAGAGATCTGATGAGATCAGATGCCACAGTGGTACAGCTGCAGGCAAACCATTTTATATACTCCTATAATTATGAGGTATTTTTAAATCATCTTTTGGATTTCCTGCCTTAGTCCTTGGTTGATTGATAGGTGCCATGGAGTCAGATCCAACTCATGGCAACCTTTCTAGGGCTTTCATTGGCAGATTGTTTAGGGATTGCTTCGGGAGTGGATTGCCACATCCTTTTCCCATTTTTGTGGTGCTGGGGATCGAACCTGAGTCCTCAGAAAGTGTGGAGCAGCGCTCTACCAACTGAGCTAAACCCCAGCCCACTGCCTCAGTCCTAGGATCAGACATTTCTCCAAGGAGCCCCGAATCTTTCTGTTGAAGAGTAGTATTAGAAACCAAGGTTTAGTTCTGTGTGGTCACTGCTGCTGTGGTGTCATCCTTTCTATTTGTTCTCAGCTGACAGGGCAAGGGGATATATGTGTATACAAACTAGCCTGTGTGTATGAATATATCTATAAACATTTCTCTATAAATGGCCATCTGTATCAACACTAAGCTAAACTTGAGTTCCTGCTATGGTCTCCAGCCTAACTCATCACCGTGTGACCTCCCACTCCAACGGTGAGCAGCCTGGTTTCCACTGTTGTTTACTGCATGGTTCTATTCCAGCACACATTTGTAGCAGTATCAGAATGATCAGCCTTCACCCTGTGGGAAACAACTTATTTAGCTGGCCTAGAGTCCTCATGCACACTTTCTTTTGGCTTTCATCTTACTGCCTTCAAAATGTGGAATGCTTCAAAAATGTGCATGTCAGCCTGTGCATGCACATGCTAATCTCCTCTGCTTACCATTCAGCTTAGCACATGGGCTGATGGAGTGAGGATGGTGTGTTGTTATTATTAGGTGCCATTGAGTCAATGTCTGATTGATAGTGACCCTATAATACAGCAGATGAAACATTATTGTAAGTGCTTCTCTATTATTCATAGGGTTTTCAATGGCTGATTGTTTCTTGGGAGTGGGTTGCTGGGTCCTTCTCCCAAGCCTACAGCACCTGGTGTTCCCAGGGGGTCACCCATCCAAGTACTAACCAGGTCCAACCCTGCTTAGCTTCTGAGATATGACGGGATTGGATGCCACAGGGGTATAGCTGCAGGCAAGGATGGTGTAGCTTTAACAATATTGTAGCTATGGAGGAGGAGAATATTCTTGTGTACACACAAAGCCTTTTAACATATGTCTTCTCCCTTCATTTACTGTGTTCCATTTAGAAGAAAGAACTTCCTCTTCAAAGTTATATGAATTATTATATTATTGAATTATTTAAGAATTATTGAAATGTTCATATTTTAGAATGCCTTGTAATACCAATGTTTTCCTTATTTACCTTCTTCAGTGAGTAAACAAGATCCACTGGTGAGAAATATCTTCATTGTTTACATATTTACTAACAGTAAAGGAGTACTTATGAAACTTTGACATGTAAACAATTTCCTTCTTTTTCTAATTAGATCAAGCCTCCATCCTCCATCATTTTTCTCCCACCTGTTTTCACTATCAACTTGTGAATTTATCTCCTTTTAGAACAGAGGTAGTTTGTTGTTGTTAGGTGCTATCAAGTTCATATCTGACTCATAGCGTCCCTACACACAACAGATAAAACACTATTGTCAGTGCTTCTCTGATATTCATAGGGTTTTCAATGGCTGGTTGATTTTTGGGAGTGGGTTGCTGGGTTCTTCTCCCAAGCCTACAGCACCTGGTGATCTCAGGCAGTCTCCCATCCAAGTACTAACCAGGCCTGACCCTGCTTAGCTTCCGAGATCTACTGCAGGCAGGGGTAGTTTAGGTAAATTTTAGTCCAGCCTCCTGTCCAAGGCAGCTAATTATGAGTTATGTTTGTTTATTTATTAATATATCCACAAGGGATGTACATACTTCCTTGCTATGTATAACTCTATACTACCCTTGGCTTCACTTAGAACAATTTTTTCCTGATGGATGACATATAGCAGCTATTATTTTTACACACTTAATTGCAGATGTTTTCATCTTTGTCAGAGAGCCCCTAATTTTATTAAATATTACATTGTTATTAGGTGCCTTTGAGTCGGGTCTGACTCATAGTGACCCTCATAGGGTTTTCAATAGCTGTTTTTTAGGATTGTTTCAGGAGTGGATTGCCATGTCCTTCTCCTATTTTTGCAATGTTAAGGATCTAACCTGGATCCTTAGAAAGTGCAGAGCAGTGCTGTACCAACTGACATTAAATCCCAGCCCACAAATATCACTTATGATATGTTTTATTCTATCACTAAGAAGATTTTAGATTACCAAATCACACAGAGATAAGTTTTTTAAATCTCTCTGTTTTTTTTTTTTTTAATACAGAATTTTTTTTGTCTTGGAAATGAAAAACCACTTTAAATTTTGTGCCTGTTTGTGTTTGCATATGCTTGTTTGTATGTGCATACTATTTTACTTTTACATGAAGCATTGCTAGTTGTAACTCTTTCCCTAAATGTGGTTGGGCTCATCTCACATGGGAAGATCGGGAATTATTACATGACAGTGAATTATTTTACAGTGGTTTTTGAAGCAATAGCCACAATTGTATAAACCATGTGATCTATTTGCAAGCCATGATTAGATTAAGTGTGACTTTAGCCATATTTCCCAGAGGCTGGTTTCTTTTTGAGGATGAGAAGCACGTAAGTAGGTTTTGTCATAAAGCCTGCCTGTGCTTGCTGGGGCTGCCGTAACACAGTGTCACAGGCTGGACGGTGGGCTTCCTTCAAGGCCTCTGACCTCAGCTTGATCCCTCTTCACACAGTTGTCTCTGTGTGCACACTCCTGGTATCTCTTCTTCTTTCTGAAAGCACATCAGTTAGTGAGGGCCACAGCAATTCAGGAAGCTGAGGCAGGAGGATCTCAAGTTCAAGGCCAGAGGCACCCTGTACAATTTATCAAGACCCTGACTTCAAAGAAAATAATGAAAAAGGAGTTGGGGTGCTGCTCATTGGTAGAGCACTTGCATAACATGTGTGAAGCTCTGGATTTAAGCCTTAATAACACACACACACACACACACACACACACACACGCACACGTAGTAGTCATTGAATCAGGGATAATTGAGTGGCACCAATTTAACTTACACATTTCTTTAAATATCTTCTGAGTATAGTCACATTCTGAGATACTGGAGGTTGGAATTTCAGTGGAGCAACTTTTGGGCTGATTGTGGAATTCAGATCATCAGGGAAGCTTTTGCTGTGGCTGGTAGAGCTCAGACTTTGTTTTATTGTCATTGTTTTTAGAAGTAATTATGAGGCACTTTTCCCTTAGAGAGTACAGTTTTACCCCAGAGGCAGTATGACAATTGGCACTTGTATTGTCTGTCTCTTTTTTCCTATTCTTATTTTCTTGCAGAGAAGTGATTATCAGTCATTTTCAGGGGTGCATAGACAACTTGGAGAATCTGACAAAAGCTAACTTAGTGGAAGTCAGCTTGGTGGCATAGTACAATGACCATTTTTCCCCTTAAATATTCTGTACGCTGGGAAAGCCAGCAGTCCCAGCTGGAACCACCTGTGCAGCATCTCCGGGCTCACCCCCCGCTGCAGTCACCAGCATGTCCAGGGCTTCACTGGCCAGCAGTGGCGGGCACTGTGGGTGGAAGCCACCAGGCCACTTGTTGCTCATCTTCCAGCAGGTGGACCTCTGCAAAATCATGTGGTTGTGTTCAGGGATTTCAAGAGCAGGAAGAATGAGAAAGCTTCAAAGAGCAAATACTTTTCAGCTGTTTTCTTTCCTCGCTTTTGCTGACGTCTCATTGGCCAAAGCAAATCATGTGGCCACTCACAGATTGAAGGAGTGGAGAAGAGCAAAGCATGCTCATGAGGTGGGGTCCGGGGTGTGCAGTGAGAAGAGGGGGGGATGGGAAGAGGTGAAGTGTAAGCGAGGTGAACTCTATCCCTGCAGGTACTTTGCCTCACATGGAAAAATTATCTTTTGATTAAACCAAACTGGGAGGCTGTTTTCCAAGGCAAGATGGAGGCTCACAGCAGTGGGGGAGGTGGGGGGAGCGGGGAGGTGGTGACAGGTGATGTTGCATGCAGTGTCTGACCTCGAGAAACACAGAGCAGTGCTCCCCAGTTCTCAGGTGAAACATGAAAAATGTGTGTCTGGGGAGCCAAAGACATTTTTTCTTGAGAACGTTATTTCTTCTCAAGGTATTTTTTAATGGGAGTAGTTGATAAGGGAACATCAGGGGTGCTTTTAGGAAATTTCAGTCCCCATTCCTTTATTGCCATGTTATTAAACTGAAAAATGCTAACTGTGAACTTGCTTAACTGAGAGGCCCCAGAAATCACACTCTGCTCTCAAATACATAGTCAGTCTTAAACCAGATTCTCAGTGTCTCATGAGAGTAGTGACTCCTTAATAATTCTTTAGAGTCCGTTCTGATTTATGCTTATTCTCATTGTTTTGATGCCAATTCATAAGCTTCTTTATACCTTAATGCATTGCTACAGCTGACTATATTAATCTCCATTCAACTATTTTAGAGAACTGAACATAGACCTAAATACATATTATTGTTGTTGTTAGGTGACATCTAGTCAGGTCCGACTCATAGTGACCCTCATAGGGTCTTCTCTTCTCCTTTCTTTCTCCCCTTTCTTTCTTTCTTTCTTTCTTTCTTTCTTTCTTTCTTTCTTTCTTGGAAGTACTAGGGTTTGAACTCAGGGCGTTGCGCTTGCGTGCTTTGCAAGTGCTATACCACTGAGCTGCACCCTCAGCCCATTTTTTTACTTTTTGAGACAGGGTCTCTCTAAGTTATGCAGACTGCCTCTGGTCTTGAATTTGCAATCCTCCTGCCTCCACCTCTCGAGTCCCTGAGATAACAGGCATGCGCCACCATACCTGGTGGGTTGTCTTCTATTTTAATATGCCTTTTTTAGTAAATAATGATAGGGTACAGAGTAATACAGCATTGTTGTTGTTTTTTTTCATCATGCACCCATTGCATCACTTCTGGCAACACTTTCATCAACCCACCAGGTTTATGGAGCCTTATGTACTAAAACTCAGATGTATATTTGGGTTATTTTCCCCTATTTTTTCAATGTACTCCGGAAGCTGTGCTGTTTGCATTGAGATCATCCTCTCCCCTCTTTTGCCCCTACATTGATTCTCCTCCCCATCCCACCTTCCACAATCTTCACTTCCCTCTGCTAGTTCCCTCCCTCCTTCTTTCTACTCTTTATACTGTCCCTTCTTTACTAAGTTTAATTTTGAATTTTTTACATATCAATTTATGTATAGGATTTCTTCTTCCTTTAAGATTCCGCTCCCACATATAAGTAAGAACATACCTTATAGGATTTTCAATGACTGATTGTTTCTGGATTGCTTTGGGAGTGGGCTGCCATGTCCTTCTCCTGTTTTTTCCATGCTGTTGATGGAACCCAGATCCTCAAAGAATACAGCATGGCACTCAACCAAGTGAGCTAAACCTCAGCCCCAAATATATATTATAGAACTGGATTATCAAACTACTTAATTTGGAGTGTGTGTGTGTGTGTGTGTGTGTGTGTGTGTGTGTGTGTATGTATCAGTCAGCTATTTCTTACTGCAACAAAATACCTGAGAGGATCAATTTAAAAAGAGTAAAACGTTATTTGGTTCACAATTTTGGAGGTTATAGTCTAAGGTACATTGCTCATCACATTGGGTACCCGTGGAGGAGTAAGTTGCTTACCTCATGGTGGCCAGGAAGCAAAGAAAGAAAGAGGAAGGTACTTGGAGTCCTAACATCCCCATTAAGAGCATGCCCTCAGTGACTTGGCTTCTTTCCACTAAACCCCACCTCCTAAAGGTTCCACCACCTCCCAAAACACCACAGGTTAGTGACCAAGTCTTAACACGTGGGCCTTTTGGTGGGACATTCGGGATACATGTTAAAGGGGCATGTGTGCACCCTGAATGCTTTTATTTATTTATTTATTTAGACAAGGTCTCACTATGTATCTCAGCCTCAAACTCACAATCCTTCTACCTTCACCTCATACATCCTACAATTACAGGTATGCACCACCATGCCTAGTGCTTTTAGTTCTTAGTTGAGTTACATTCCACAAATATGAGAGAGAAAACTTCTTTTAGTCCAAAATATCCAAGGAAACTACATCCCCCTTCATGTAAACTTAAATTAAAAATGATAAACCCATAATTCTTTACAGATTACCTTCACTTAAAGGTTGTTTAAATCACGTGGCAATTTCAGAGAAGATGAGCATGGTAGATCTTGTCATTTTCCCACCACATATTAAAATGTGGTCTCCCCCTTCATACACTAGAGTTGATCAGCAAAAGGAGGAACCGTATCAGTCAGTTTTTCCATAATAATGCTGCATTATTAATCATCACAAAATCTCCATGGCGTTCAGCAATAAGCATTTATTTTCAGACTTACCGGTTTCAGGCTGCAGGTTTATGCGCTGTATGGGCAGTTGTGGGAAGGCTGTGTTGTGCTGGGAAGACCGGGAAGGGAGAAGGCACCCAGGAAACCTTCTCCTTGCCATGGACAGAAGCGCTTAGAAGGACACGTGGAAGCACTCAGTACTCGTTAAGACTGATGCTTGGATCTGGTCCACCATCACTCCCACATTCCGTGGGTCAAAGCAGGGAGGCCCTGTCAAAACCAAAGGCAGAGTGGGCGGGGAGCACTGCCCCGCACAGGTTGCGCAGGGGTTGGAACTCTCACACGCTCTAGAGTTGCCGACAGCTCCAGCTGCCACATCGGGTGCTGTTTCTAGAAGCCAACGCACCCTTGGACACACACTGCGCAATGGTGACGTGGCTGATGGGCATTCGGTGCTCCAGCTGAGCTGCTCATTAGTGTTCTTAGTCATCGGAGGCTGAGAGACTCCAAAGGCACTTTTTTCATGTTTATTTGAAATAATGATTAAGAGTTTCTAGTACTTTTTAAGGGCTGGGATTTAGCTCAGTTGGTAGAGTGCTGCTCTGCAGTCTCTGAGGTCCTGAGTTTGATTCCTAGCACCGCAAAATGGGAGAAGGACATGGCAACCCACTCCCAAGGCAATCCAGAAACAGTCAGCCATTGAAAACCCTATAAGGGTCACTATGAGTCGGACTCGACTCAATGGCAGCTAACAACAACAACAGTAACGTCTCGAACAACACCTTGATAATTAGATTTCTTTCTGTGCCCACTTACTCTCCCTTCCTGAGTGTGCATTAACACCCTTGTGTTATTTCAGCCCAGAGGTCCTGAAAAGTGAGCCCTACGGGGAGAAGGCAGACGTTTGGGCTGCAGGCTGCATCCTCTATCAGATGGCAACGCTGAGCCCCCCATTCTACAGCACCAACATGCTCTCCTTGGCCACGAAAGTAAGCAACAACTCTCTTCTTTTTAATAGAACTTTGTGATTTTCTTACAGCTGTCAACAAAAAGTAGGCATTAGCCAAGCACAGTGGCGCATGCCTATAATCCCAGAGACTAGGGAGGCAGAGGCAGGAGGATCACAAGTTTGAGACCAGAGGCAATCTGCAATTAAGACCCTGTCTCAAAAACTAAAAACATGGGCTGAGGGTGCAGCTCAGTGATATAGCACTTGCAAAGCATGCAAGCACAAGGCCTTGGGTTCAACCCCCAGTACCATAAAAAAAAAAAAAAGAAAGAAAAGAAAAAAAGAAAAGAAAAGTAGGCATTCAGCCAGGCCCTATGGCACATGCCTCTAATCCCAGTGACTCGGGAGGCCAAGGCAGGAGAATCGAGACTTCAAGGCCAGAGGCAGCCTGAGTAACTCAGCGAGACCCTGTGCCAAAGTAAAAATGAGAAAGGGGCTGGGGGTGCAGCTCAGTGGTAGAGCACTTGCCTAACACACAAAATGCTCTGGGTTCAACACACCCAATACTGGGGAGGCGGGGGGAAGCAGGCACTGTTTTATTAACTGCATAATCTAGTTTCCTTTTTCACTTTTCATCTAAATACATATCACATGCCATGGCATATCCCTCATCTGTGTCCATTCATTGTAGAAAAATATGAAAATAAACATATCTAATTACTCTTTGTTGTTGTTGTTATAGTTTGCAGTCATCTAGGGATGAGACCCAGGCCCTTGCACATAGTGGGCAAGTGCCCTCCCATTGAGCCACACCCCAGCCCCTACTTTAGGTCTTTCACTTTTAGTGAAAGCTAAAGTGGAGCTAGGGCTGGGATTTAGCTCAGGTGGTAGAGCGCTGCTCTGCAGTCTCTGAGGTCCCGAGTTCAATTCCCAGCACCGCAAAAATGGGAGAAGGACCTGGCAATCCACTCCCAAGGCAATCCCTAAACAGCCATTGAAAACCCTATGAGAGTTGCTATGAGTCGGATTCCCACTCGATGGCACCTACCAACAGCAACAAAGTGGAGCTAAGACCAGCATATTATATTATTCCACACATCATTTTATTAGGAATTTAGGTTGAACTGTAACTCAGCTTGGAGAGTACAAATCTGTGTTCCAGAACTGTTTAATCATTGTTTACTTTTTATTTGTTTGAGTTGCTTTTATTTCTGATTAAAACTTGTCCGTGAAGTTGTTGTGCTTTATTAGCAACTCCCTGCTGTGGCCAAGCATTAGTGCTCGAGACGGCAGTGACCCTTCACCACTATCTCTGCAGTCTGTGTGTCTTGCAGATTGTGGAGGCGGTGTATGATCCAGTTCCAGGAGGTGTCTACTCAGAAAGGGTGGCGGACACCATCGGCAGGTATGTATCCCCACAGCTCCCATGTGTATGGGCCACCAAGAAGGGGCCCCATCTTGAGTATCCACAGCTTATGGGGAAATAGTCATTGAGGGTCCCCAGATAATCCAAACGCACAAAGATGTTTGCATGTCATCAGGAATAGAGGCCCTTTGGAAGCCACCGAAATGTCCAAGAGGAAGTAGTACATTTACTTGAAAGCCTGTATTCCTCTTGCCCACTGAGAGATGATGCAGTAATGTCGGAGAGAGTGGATTGTTTGTACCCTAGATTGGAAGTTGCCTACACATTTGTAGGTATAATCCTAAAGAGATTAAAAAATACTGGGACAGTGGAATGATCTTCAAAGTATGAAAAGAGTGGATTTCTTCTGTTAGAACCTCAGAAAATGGAGCTAAGACCAAGGAAGGAGTGAACGTTCCCGGAAGGCCAAGGTCAGCTTACCATTAGGAGGAGTATGTCAGAATCAGAGATGCCCGCAGTGGGGAAGGGTGCCTGGGGGGTTAGGAATTTGCTGTCACCAGAATGTTTCAGAGGATAAATGATCACCTGTTAGAGGATTCCAGATGACATATTTTTGAAGGTGCTTTTCATTTAAAATACTAAGAAGCCATAATAAGTTAGACTTACAATTTAATTTTATAACTAACCCATAAAGTAAGATTGCAAGGTATTGTGTATAAGAGATGTATTTTCATTTAAAATTATTTAAGACTCCTCATTGTCTGGGTATGTACTGCAAAAATTTTATCTTTAGAAAAATTGACATAAAACCCAAATAAATCACAAGTTGCATGCAATAACATATTCAATTTGCTTTGGATTTCCAGTATTTAAAAACAAAGTTCCAAAATAGTTAGGGAATAATTTCAAAATCCTATGTTTTAGTCTCCTGTTTTCTGAAGAAATTGACAAAAAGGGCATATAAAAGCAAAAGTATTCTTAATAATCATTTATGACTCAGCAAAACAGGCTTAGGGCCACTCACTAGTAATTTGATAAAGCCTTTGAAATATAGGACAACCACCGAGGGGAAAGATTTTTATAATTTTTTTTTTTTACATGAGGTTTGAAGATGTAGCCCAACCTGGCCTCAAACTTGTGATCCTCCTTCCTCAGCATCCCAAGTGCTGGGATTTCAGGCCTGTGCCTGCACACTGGCCCCTATAATCATTCTAACATCTATTGTTTCTTCTACTTCATGCCACCTCAGTTCTATATTCTCCTCAGGCAGAGCTCAAACCGTTTGCCTTTCTCACATGCAAAATCTTCCTTTTTTTCTTTTTGTTCATGTGGCGTATAAGCACAATTTATTATTGGAACTTTTCCTTCCCAGCAAGCTTTTAAATTGAGAGAATAAGTTAGCAGCTCTGGAGAGTTTTGGGCAGAAAACAAATATATTTTGTTGCTCTGCACAGTACCAACATTGCTATTTTTATGTTCCAGTACACTGTTAACAGAGTATTATCTGTTTTCTTTTTTAAAGGAAGAATGTTTCCTTTTATGCACAAACTATTCCAATTACCTCGTTTTTCTCTCTGGGCCTGGTTGCATAAGTTGTCTGGTACTTTCTTTCAGAGGGATTCAGGGAGACTTAAGGAGCCAATGCCAGCAGTGAGCGAGAAGGACAAGTGGATCTTTACATTGTTCTACCCCACCTTCAACTCTGTGTATAATTGAACATGATATTCCTCTGATTTTTTTCCACCTGGTCTTTCAGAGTGCACTGGGGACAAACTGGGTGGGGTGAGAGGAATATCCCAGAGTTAATTTCTTCATCCATCCATCCATCCATCCATCCATCCATCCATTCATTTCTGAATACCTATCAGACCTGGGGCTGGGGTTTAGCTCAGTTGGTAGAGTGCTGCTCCCCACTTTCTAAGGATCGGGGTTTGATCCCCAGCACTGCAAACATGGGAGAAGGGTGTGGCCATCCACTCGGAAAACAATCAGCCGTTGAAAACCCTGTGAGGTTCACTATGAGTCAGATCCAACTTCACTGGCATCTAATGACATCAGGACCCAGATTCCATTTTATAGGCTGAGAAGATCACAGCAAGGGAACCCACCCCTTTTACCTGTCCCATCAAGAATTGTTTTCCCTCTCCCCTCAAAAAGTTTCCCGTCATAGTGAAGAGGGACACACCCCTCTCCCCTCGAGAAGTTTCTAGGTTTATAATGGTTTTAAGTGCTTAAGTGCAGATAGGGCGGTGAGAACATACAAAAGTTCAGTAAGTCTGTCTGAGGACAGTCCAAAAAGTCTTCCTAATGGAGACTGGGCCTGCAGCTGTAGTCCTGTGGCATCCCATCCCATCAGATCTTGGAAGCAAAGGAGAGTCGGGCCTGGTTAGTCCTTGGGTGGGAGACCACCTGGGAACACCAGGTGCTGTAGGCTTGGAAGAAGGACCTGGTAACCCACTCCCAAATATCAATCCGCCATTGAAAACCCTATGAACAGCAGAGAAGCACTGAGAGTAGTGTTTTATCTGTTGTACATAGGGTTGCAATGAGTCGGACACCCACTCAGTGGCACCTAACAACACCAACAATGGAGACTGGGAAAGAGTGGGGTTTTAGGCAGATAAGGGATGTATCTTGGAAAGGACAGGATTCCATCAGAAAAAAAATTCAAGCAGATTGACAAAAATAAGCCAAGAAATTGGGGGCATAGAAGCCAACAGGAGCATTGTGTGTGTTACTGGGGGAGAGGAACGTGGCCAGATTAACGCCAGCTCAAGAGGGACCTCATATGGCATTCTAGGGATTTTATCCTACGGGGCACAAGAAGCGGTTGAGGAATTTTGAGCCAGGGAGGAATGGAGGCAGGTTTAGGCATAGTATTTTGGCAGCAGCTTTACATGGGTCAGAGGTGGACAAGAAACCGGGCATCATTCAGAAGACTGTCTCAGTTCCAGCAAGCGGTGGTGGAGTAGACAAAGGCCAGGGGACCAGAGAGGAAGGGTGCAGATGCAAGAAGCCCCTCGAAGGCACAGGACTTCCTGTTTATTAAATGTGGGAGGGAATGGAAAAGAAAAGCAGAGTGATTTTTATCAGGCACAGTGGTGCACACCTGCAATCCCAGCGACTCTGGAGACCAAGGCAGGAACATTGTGAGTTCAAGGCCACCGGCAGCCTGAGTAACTTACTGAGACCCTGCCTCAAAATGAAACATGGCTCTTCTTCGCTCCTCTCTCTTCTTCCTCTCTTCTATCTCTCTGCTCCTCACCCCTGCCCTGCTGTCCTCTTCTCTCTCCAGGAACCACGTGCACGCCTTCTCTTCTGCTGGGCCCACCGTCTTCTCTGTCTGTCCAAGGCACTTTTCCTTGCAAAGGCCTGCTTAACTCTCTTCCTCTTTCTGGCTTCATTACCTTCCCCTGAGACTAGAAACATCCTATGCCACTTCACACGGGATCCCAGGTATTTCTGAGTTCCTTTCCAGATCTACCTCAGCTTCTCCAGGTGCCTCAGTTTCCCCAGTAATTATTCCATAAAGGTGTACTATCTCAATAAGCCTTGTCTCTACTGTCTACTATTAAAAAAGATAAAAAATTTAAAACTAGGCTCAGGGGGTAGCCCAGTGATAGAGTACTTGCAAAGTATGTGCAAAACCCTGAGTTCAACCCCAAGTACCACAGAAAAAAAGTGGATTTTCTTCTCAACTTATTGAGCTTTTACAGTGTCCTGGCACTTAACAGAAATTGCCTAATTTGGTCACCATACCAGCTTAGTGAGGTAGATATGATGATTATTCCGTTTTATAGGTGGCCTATTGAGACTTAGAAGCTAAGTAACTTCCTCAAGAGTGTTGTTGTTAGGTGCCATTGAGTTGTGTCTGACTCATAGCGACCCTCATGGGATTTTCAGTGGCTGATTGTTTCAGAATTGCCTTGGGAGTGGATTGCCACGTCCTTCTCCCATTTTTGCAGTGCTGGGAATCAAACCCGGGACCTCAGAGACTGCAGAGTGGGGTGCCAACTGAGTTAAATCCCAGCCCCACTTTCCTCAAGATAAGCAGTAATAAAGCTGTGAGCGGCGGGTACAAGCCCAGCCTTCTGATCCAGAACCTGCATGCTTAATTATGATGCTAAACTGCATTTCCCTGGCGATGCCTTTTCTAATGATAGGAAACACTGGGTAGGGAGGAGTCTTGGGAGAGGAGGCGATGACTAAAAGGCAGGAAAGGGGAGGCAATTCTGATTTCTGTTTACCCTAATACTGTGTATTACTGTATAATTTGTAAAACTAGCTTATGTTGCCTTTTGATTAAAAAAAAAAAAATCTCACCTGATAATTCACCTGCTACTATACCTAGAGTCAGTTTAAAGATCTGCAGTCCAAGAATTAACCAGACCGACCCTGCTTAGATGGGAGACTGCCTGGGAATACCAGGTGCTACAGGTTAGGGAGAAGGACCTGGCAGCCCACTCCTGAAACAATCAGCTATTGAAAACTGTATGAATAGCAGAGAAACACTGACATATGCCGGGCACAGCACAGTGTTGGAGAGTGTTTAGTTCTATTGTATATAGGGTTGCTATAAGTAGGACTTGGCTCTATGGCACCTAACAACAAATCTAGGAATTTATAGTACTTGCACTAATGTAAGGCTTGGGAAGCTGCTGGGTTTGGGGGTGTGCCCTTTTTTGTAGTTGCTCACCTGGTAATCACAACCAATCCCAGGAAAGCCAAGCATTTTTTAGCAGCTTTAACCCCTTGTGTTAATTATTTCCGGGTACATGAGGAACCTGATTTAATGAGAAGGTAAATTCAGCACCTACTTCATTTATGATTATAATCAAAAATAAGAAACTTAAGTATACACATGTCATTGCCACTGACATTGCTTCCCCTGCCCCGTGACAGCACAGATTCCCTGTGCCCAGACGGCACTGTGCTGGAGGTTAAGGCTCTGCATCTAAAGTCTTGGAAGCCTTCATAATTTCTTATTTGAATTTTTGTTTTGGAATTGAAGTCCAACAGGACTGGGAGTCTTGCTTAGGGCTTGGAGCCTCAGCACATGTCAAGTCCCTTTAGCTCTTGGTCCTTGGTGTGGGTCTCCAGCCATCAGCTTTCTGGTCCCCAGAGCCTGCACCTGGCTACATTCCCTCTTCCCTGCCTGTCCCATACCCATACCACTGTCTTCCTGGCACTGTGAAGGGCTGTGTCAGAGGGGGCGGCGTGTGCCCCCTTCATCCTGCTCCCCTGAAGGAGTTTGGGAGCAGGCTGGAGGAGAGTCGCAGTGGAGCAAGCGCCCTGCTCCATCTTGGGCGCCAGTGAAGAGGCCACTCCTAGTTGGACTTGCAGCCCCATGGCACATCCAGTGGGACCTCCTTCCCCACCCCAGCCTGCGCACTGAGTGCATCCCACCTCCTCAGAAGCTGTGTTCTCCTGGGGCCACCCACCTACCATCAATGAGGATGCCAGACTGTAAGAAGGGGAGATCGGCATCCCCACACGCCAGTAGAGCCCCCCTTTCATTTTGCAGTGGGCACCACAGATTATGTGCAGCTGGGATTTAGCTCAGTTGGTAGAGTGCTGCACTGCAGTCTCTGAGGTCCCGAATTCAATTTCCAGCACCACAAAAATGGGAGAAGGACCTGGCAATCCACTCCCAAGGCAATCCCGAAATAGTCAGCCATTGAAAACCCTATGAGGGTCTCTATGAGTCAGATACCGACTCTATGGCACCTAACAGCAATAACAACCACAGATTATGTAGCTGGCCCTGTCTCCACAAGCTCTTGCCTAACTTTGCACATATTAAATGCACAGAGCAAATTTTGTCAAATATGAATTCAACAGATACATAAATGCAAGGACTAACTCTAGTGCAGTTGCCTTAGATTTAAAAAAAAAAAAACATAAACAGCACAAAATGGTAATGTCTTAGTGCCTGATTAAGACTCTTGTGTATTGTAGTAATGGTTATTAAATTTAATAGAATCATTAGTAATCATTAATGATTAGAATCATTAGCAAATTATCATTTAGAGTCTTATTCCTACTTCTGCCATAAAGAATAATTGTGTACTGATAAAGATATCAGTATAGGTAAAACTATATATCAGTGTAGGTATTAACTGGCAGCTAAGTCATACACAAAACATAGAAGGTAGATATTGTTCTCAAAATCCAAACTAGTTAAGTTTCACTGACGAGCACCTATGACTTCAGTGAAGTCAGAGAATTTGAGTTAAGACCTGACAACATCCTGTAGTGGATGGTGGACCTTGGCTGTGGCCCCCGGGCATACGTAGCGGCTATCTAGTAGTGTCTAGCTGTGGCATGAACAGGACTCTTTGTTGTTGTTGATTGACATTCACCTACCTCCAAAATCACAGGAAATAGATGCATGCAGTGTATCAAATCAGTTACTTAAAATTTTCTATTATTAAAAAGAAAAGATGGAGGCCACAGTTTAGATATGCCACAGCAAAAACTGGCCCTAACCGTGCATCCAAAATTCGTCAGCCCAATTTCCCCCAAATTCACTCTAACCAGAAACTCAACATGAAATATAAGCCTTGCAGGCTTGTTAGCATGATTCAGTGAAATTAAACCAATCAGCTCTAGGCAAGTCAACTTAAACAGCTCAGCGTGCCTTAACAAGAAAGATAATGTGCATCAGCCAATTACAAAAAGGTCACAGTGCTTCCTTCTTTATATTTTATGAACTGAGCTGTAAGGCAAGCTTCTCGTTCTCAGTTCAAAGTCTCCTGGTTTGTAACTGTTCTTTTGCATGCCTGCTCAACTCCTCCAATTTAAAAGCTGATTCTTTTTTTAAAAAAAAACATGGTCTCACTGTGTAGCCCAGACTGGCCTCAAACTTATGATCCTCTTGCCTCAGCCTCCTGATTGCTGGGATTATAGGCAGGTGCCACCACACTTGGATTTGACTTTTTTTTGACACTATAAACATCTTAAACTTATTAATAACTGGGTTGCATTTTATATTTATGACTTTGTGTTTTATAAGATTCCCACTGATCAACTTGTGTTAATATTGTCAGTATATAGTTGGAAAGTCTGCAGCTATACCACTGTGGCATTTGATCCTGTCAGATCTCAGAAACTAAGCAGCGGCAGGCCTAGTTAGTACTTGGATGGGAGACCGCCTGGGAACACCGGGTGCTGTAGGCTTGGGAGAAGGACCTGGCAACCACTCCCAAAAAACAATCAGCCATTGAAAACCCCATGAATAGCAGAGAAGCACTGACAATAGTGTTTCGTTTGTTGTACACAGGGTCGCTATGAGTCGGACTCTGACTTGACGGCACCTAACAACAACAACAACAACAACATAGATGAAAAAGCCCAGAAAGTTGTAGACCCCAGAAACTTCCTTTAGTTACTTAGGAGGTGACCACCAGGGCTTACGCTGTTGCAATCCCCTTGTTTCACTGACCAGCAAGCTGGCAGTAATTTCAGAAAGCAGCCCATCCCCACTTGGAGAACGTGACTTCCTCACCTGCCCTCAGACATAGGGGCAGCCATGTGCTAGCCGTCACCCGTCTACCAGCTAAGTGCAAAGACACAGCCCCGCCTCCTCCTCCCAGCTTCCCCAAAGCCTGCTGAGAAGTGCGGGATTCAAAGCTGTGCTGGTTGCCTGCCTTAGCCCAGGTTCTCTTGGGTGCAGACACCATGGTGGACACACAGCAGAGGTTGAACTTGACCCTCCACACCCCAACATGGACCAGTGTCACAATCAGCCTCTCTTTTCCCAGGTGCCTCACTCCTGATGCAGAAGCCCGTCCAGATATCGTAGAAGTCAGTTCCATGATATCAGATGTCATGATGAAGTATTTAGACAATTTATCTACATCCCAGCTGGCCTTGGAGAAGAAACTGGAGCGGGAGCGGAGGCGCACCCAGAGATACTTTATGGAAGCCAACAGGAATGCTGTCCCATGCCACCAGGAGCTGGCCGTGTTGGCTCACGTGAGTGCAAGTCGCTCAGTCTCCTCAGGGCGCCTTCTCCTGGGTTGTCTGAAGCTGTCCATGCTTGTCTTAAAGAAAACTCATCCAAAGTTAGGGAAATATTCATTACCTAAGATATTTCAGTGTTATATGTTGTTGTTGTTGTTGTTGTTAGGTGCCTAGGAGTCAGGTCCGACCCGCTGCAACCTGAAGTACAACTGAGTGAAACACTCCTCCACACTGGCATGCCCAGCACAATGTCAGTGCTTCTCTGCTATTCATAGGGTTTTCAATGGCAGATTGTTTGAGGAGTGGACTGCCACATCCATCTCCCATTCAGTATTATATAGTTACATATTTATATCCATTTATACATTTTATAAATAAAATTAAAATAGTATTACTGCCTTTCCAAAGAACTCATCCATAATTTACTGCATATCGTGAAACCATAGGTCTCAAAAGTTCTGTAAGCCGTTGCTCAAGCTTCAGTTATAGTCTTTGTGTAAATGGCAGTGGATATTTTTATATTA
Source organism: Pedetes capensis (assembly GCA_007922755.1). Lineage (NCBI taxonomy): Eukaryota > Metazoa > Chordata > Mammalia > Rodentia > Pedetidae > Pedetes > Pedetes capensis. The sequence continues at coordinate 37,421 of VMDO01002812.1, forward strand.
AGTTGCCTCAGCAGTCAGAGTGCACCTTTCAAGAACATGGAGAAAAACATGAGCTAATTCAGAGGAGAAGATGACATTTGCCTTTCCATTTTCCTTCCTGGCTGTGTGAGTGCTCTCCTTGCTGTTTGTGGTAATGAGGGCAATGCCATTGTCCAAGTCAGAACAATGGTTTCAGTTTTTCTTGCCCGTAGCCTGGAGGTTATCTGACTGGTTAAGGGATTTCTGTACATAGCTTGCCACAGGACTCCCGAAGCTGCAGGCTCCACCTGTGCACGCCACAGGCACATGGTGCTCTCGACACCATCTTCCCTCCGTCTTCTGTCCCTCTGTTGTGGCTTTGACCATGACCCATCCTTTGCTCTCACCCCTCCCCAGAAAGCCACAGAGGGGACCTTCAACCCCTAAATGCTCTTTTCTTCTGTTCTAAGGGTGGGGCCCAAGGCAGTAGAATCATAAGACTCATTCTCTGTCAGGGTACCAAGAATTCATTCCCAGGATCCTAGGGCCTTGATATACTTCAGCTGGGACAGTTACATAAGAAGTTGATCTCAAAGGAGAGGCCACTCTGATTTCTTGAATAACCGTGGTTCCAGCTTCCTCTTTCTAAAAAGAAGGAAAGGTTTGTGCCAAGGTGTTTGGGATCCAGAAATAGAAGATTCAATATGGTTTTCTTTTGGTTGCAAACTTATCTTCATTGCTTATTTAGCCTGCAGCTGTATCACTGTGGCATCTGATCCCGTCAGATCTCGTGAAGCTCAGCAGGGTCCGGCCTGGTTAGTACTTGGATGGGAGACTGCCTGAGAACACCAGATACTGTAGGCTTGGGAGCTTGGGAGAAGGACCCAGCAACCCACTCCCAAAAAACAATCAGCCATTGAAAACCCTATGAATAGCAGAAAGCACTGACAATACTGTTTTGCCTGTTGTACATTAAGTCGTTATGAGTCAGACACTGACTCAGTGGCACCCAACAACAACAAGGTGGATGAACCCAGGGCCTTGCATATCCATTGCAAGTGCTCTACCACTGGGCTGCACCCTAGCCCATTTTTAAATTTTTTTTATCTGGCCTCGAACTCTCAATCCTCCTGCCCTGCCTTCCCAGTTGCTGAGATCATCAGCATGTGCCACCACCTGTCCTTTAAACTTTGAGCCCGGCTGTACTTTCATAGAACAATCCATGATGATTTTCTAAGGTCTCAGTTTATGTTTAGGAGCATGTAACCTTATAACTTAGAGTTATAGCTTCAGCTGGACCCAGTTAAATCTCATACACAGGGAGTTGGAGCTCACTTTGCTTGTTATTTTACTGCCTGCCTCCATAAAATCTGGGCAACAATAAGAAATATCATTCTATGTATGTCATGTTTGCTTTTCAAACACAGTACTCTTAGCAGAATAAGGGGCTGGAATTAGCTTAGTTGGTAGAGTGCTGCTCCATGAACTCTGAGGGCCTGGGTTCGATCCCCAGCACTGCAAAAATGGGAGAAGGACCTGGTAGCCCACTCCCAATACAATCAGAGAAGCACTGCCAGATATGGTGCCTCTTTCATTCTGTTGTACATAGAGTCCCTGTGAGTCAGACCTGACTCGATAGCACTTAATAGCAGGAGTGTTGTTGTTAGGTTCTGTCAAGTTAGGTCCCACTCAGAGCAAACCTCATAGGGTTTTCAGTGGTTGATTGTGACTGGATTGCTTTGGGAGTGGATTGTCATGTCCTTCTCTCATTTTTTCAGTGCTGGCAATCGAACTCAGATCCTCAGAGAGTGCAGAGTAACACTCAACCAGCTGAATTAAACCACAGCCCCACTAAAATATAAGACGTTTATTTATTTCTGTGTATCTTAAGTATTTGGAGCCTTCCAACAACATCAAGTTCTGTACTGTAAAGATACCAGTTTCCAGAAGGGTGTCAATTTATACTAGATTGATGTGGCTAAGTAGAGGTGGGTAGAGTTTAAAATCTAACAACAGAAATCCTCTTATGTTTAGCAAAAGACCTTGAGAAGGCCTATTTTATGTATTTATTTTTACTTTATTCTCAGCTTTAAAAAAAATTTCATATCGTGGGAAGTTTGAAACAAGGAAGCAAAATGTGTTTCCTATACCCATTTCCACAGCTTTAGCAATTAGCTCTGTGGAGTTAATCCCAGATCATTTCTATCTCCACCCACTTATCACTCCCTGCCTTTCCCAGATTATTTGAAGCAGACGTCACATACCATATCATTTCATCCATCGAGCTTTCCCTGTATTTTTGGAGAGGCAGTTCAACTGGAGACATCTAACTCTCAGGCCATGGGTAGGAAAAATGAAGGGAGAGCTGTGGGGTCAAGGGAGGAGTTATGAGAGGAAATGTCACCAACTTCAGAGGATGGTAGGATTACAGAAGTTCATGTGTTTGACTCTACTGTACAAATTCAAAAAGTGGCATCAAACTGTAAGAGCATCAATTACATAAAATGGATCATGCTTAGATTAGAATAGTTTGTTGATCCTATTCATCTGACACAAATTTGTCCAGGTGGCCCTTAGCATTAAATCTGTGTGTCAATCATGCAGTTAAAACCTGCTTATTGAGCACCTACTTCCAGCTGGCCTCACGGAGTGACCTCAGAGAGCAAACTCAGATTAGTCTTTTATGGACCATAGAGAACTGCTTTATTTCAATGTAAACCTTATATTGCTGCTTGAAAGAATCCTAAAATACTTGCTCTTCCTGCACTATTTTCAGTATGCTTATCATTTTTCCTTTCAAGATTAATCAAACATTAACTAAAAGGAAAAATGCAACTTTATTGAAGTAAGAGGGAAAGACTGCATTTCATCAAAAGAAAACATTCAGTTAATTGGCAGTATCCTCACTGGGTACCAATTATTATTTTTTAAAACATATCTACACCAGTGCTGGCAGAAAATTACAGGTGTAAAATGTTGTGTCTTTATTTTCTTAAGCAGTATTATGATTGTTTCATTTCAAATATAGTAGAATGGTCTCCCAGAGCAGTTAACATCAATAATGCAATTACACAGTGCAATGATAAATGATAGTTGAAGCGAAGAGAAATGAGTGGATTCAGTGGAACTTTGTGAATTCTTAGCACCAATAAGGAGATCCCAGTGTGAACTGTGGAAGTTTTACAAATTAGCAGGGAAGCAAGAATTGGCAGGAAACATTAAAGGCTCCTCTCTCATGGGGGGATATGCTATTTACTCTCACATATTAGCTTATTCTTAATTCTGGAAATTTTGTAATAGTCTAGTAAATATAAGGACAAACATGAATTTCAGAAGGACAGAGAAATCTTCATTAATAACATTCACTGGACCTTTTTTTTTTTTTTTTTTTTTTGCGGTACTGGGGGTTGAACCCAGGGCCTTGTGCTTTCATGCTTGCAAGTGCTGGATCATTGAGCTGCACCTTCAGCCCATTTTTCTACTTTTTGAGACAGGGTCTCGCTAAATTATGCAGACTGCCTCTGGTCTCGAACTTGCGATCCTCCTGCCTCTGCCTCCGGAGTCCCTGGGATTACAGGCATGTGCTACTGTGCCCGGCAAAGCAAAACTTTTCATTGAAGAGTGTTAACCTTTTTAATTCCTATGATTCAAACTAAGAGATCATAAGGAGACCACAAGAACTGAGAAAGATAAAAATTAATCAGAATAAAGTTGGGTATAATTTTTACTTCACTATATAGTAATTAAAAGTGTATCATCATATAGAGGGCATTATCGTGTCATGATAATTAAATCCATAATCTGTTTTGGCACTGGTCACATGTTGAACATACAAAATCATTACTTTTTAGGTACTGTTTTATATCTGAGACAGAGAAATCACTATAGATATCTCTAAAGATAGAAAGATGAGCATAAAAAATAATTCAGCCTGGAAAAACCTTAGAATCCATGGAAAACTTTCCCTGCACTCACATTATTGGGATTTGGGGGGTACAGCTTTAAATTAACATTTGTTCTTGCTGTTGTTAGGTGCCATCAAGTCAGTGTCTGACTTATAGCAACCCTACATATAACAGGCGAAACTCTGTTGTACTTCTCTGCTTTTCATAGGGTTTTCAATGGCTGATTGGTTTTTCAGGAGTGGGTTGCCAGTCCTTCCCAGACAGTCTCCCATCCAAGTACTAACCAGGTCCGATCCTGCTTAGCTTCCGAGATCTGATGGGAATAGATGCCACAGTGGTATGGCTACAGGCAAATTAATATTTAGGTGGGTGAAGAAAGAATATGTCTGTGTGTGCATGGAGCCAGGTCAGAGTTCCTGGGACACTGAGGGTAACTGTGAGGGAAGCATGATCACTCCTCTTCCAATGATGCTTGGCACAAAGTTTCTGTGCATGACCCTTTTTAAGAGCTAAATAATGATTGAAATTGAAAATGTTTGCAGTCTTTATATAATAATGAAAGAACAAGGATTTGTTTGACATCTTCTGAATGTAAGGCATTATACTTGGTATCATCACATTATAAGCAATGGTCCCAGTCACGAGGTAACCTGTAATGTACTTGGGAAGATAAGACAGGGAAGCATGTTCAAGAGGAATTTCTAATGATTCAGGATCATTTGGGGGAATAACAAATGGAGTATACAGGACACTCAGGAGGCTCCCAGAGCAAACAGGGAAGGCCATGCTTGGTCACTGGATGCAGACGTCACTCTTGGTGGAAAAGAAGAGCAGAAGGTTAGAAGCTCTATACCACAGCTTAGCCCACTTAGGAATAAGGATTAAACGTAGAATCGTAACACCAGTATTGTTTTAGGTTTTAACAATCAAGGAAACCAAGACACATTAGGACACTTGTTCAAGGTCATGCAACTAGTGTGTGACAGCCCAGGGCTGGACACCTGGGTTTGCTGGTTTATGGTTCACCTTTTTACATGTTGTTGTTGTTGTTAGGTGCTGTCGAGTCAGTATCTGACTCATAGCGAACCTCATAGGGTTTTCAATGGCTGTTTCGGGATTGCCTTGGGAGTGGATTGCCAGGCCCTTCTCCCATTTTTGCAGTGCTGGGAATTGAACTCGGGACCTCAGAGACTGCATCGCAGTGCTCTACCCACTGAGCTAAATCCCAGTCCTTTTACATGTAGTGTTTGTTTATATGTGTGTGGAAAAATAGTCTGGTGCTAGACAGTAAGAGTTTGTGAATACCTTGTTAAGGTGATTGGATTCAGCCCTGTGGATACTGTGAACTAAAGCCTTGAATCCCTCCAATGTACCCAACAATCAAATTGCCAAACTAGAGGCAAATTCTGGCTGATAGTACGCATCCCCTCCTTGAATGTTTTCTTCTATGGTTTCTACTATGGTGCTGAGTCCTGGCTCCCATCTTACCTATTTGAATAGCCTCTGTCAGCTTTCCTTCTCACGCTGGCCCCTCACCTTTAGAGGCTCTGCCTTTCTTCTTGTGCTTCCCTTGGTTGAGTTCCATCCAGCCCTGTTGGTTTTCATTTCATGTGAATTTGGGTAAAAATAAGTTGTACAAAATGGGAGCTTTATTTTCTAGACTCATATGTCACTCTGTTTTGAACCACTGTCCTTGGCAGAAACTGGCAGATGTAGCCAATATCAGTTATATAAATCTCTTTGGATCCAGAGGTCCTCTGCCCTTTCCAGGTTTCTCCTCTTCATCCTCCTCCTGAGATGGCAGCTGGCTGCAGGGAGAGGCTGTGGCGTGCCCCGGTCAGTGGGAGGCCGGGGCTCTGCACACCACGGAGGAGGGGAGTCCATCCCTGTGGTTTCTGGACACGGGCCTCTGGCCTGGTTAAATGTTGGTGGCTCCTGTGCTCATGGCCTCTTTTCTCATGCTGTTGTAATCCCACTAATTGGCCCTTGGTGCCACTGTGGGCCACTGTTCTTGCTCACCGCCTGAGGCCCCATTGGCAGTGACTTCCTCAGCTGTGTCCTTGGTCTAAACAGCCTGCTCTGGCCTCCAGTGGGTGAGCTTACTGGTCAGCACTGCAGCCCTTTCTAGGTTCCCACTGGGACACGTGGAGTGTGGGCTTCCTCTCCATGCCACACACTGCCCAGGCAGGGGGATTCCCCCGGGAATGGGGGCTCGATGCCAGCCCCCCAGCTGAGGTGCTTTCTTCATCTCTTCCTACTGTTGTACCCCGGCGCCTGCCACTCTTGGCCATTCAACAAGGATTTACGGAGCGTGTCTTAGGTATCAGGCAATATTCTAGCAACTGGATGCCAAAGGGGGCGAACCAGAAAAGGCCTTTACCCTCGAGGGCCTTATGCTCAACGCCTGTGTGAACCACGTAGCGCAGCACCCTGACGGTTCCAGAGCGTCTCTGCAGCTCTCGGTCTTTTCTGGCTGCAGCTGGATTTCTCCTCAAACCTATGAATTTCTGCCAGCTGCTCCAGCCTGATCTCTGCCATGTGGGCATGAGGAAGAAAGACAAGGACACACGCACCTGTCCTCTCCCTTTTCTCCACCTCCCAGCAAGCTCCAGCCGGGAGCCCCAGAAGACCTTTCCAGTCCCATCCCCTTGGTTGCTCGGCCCCTCCCCATGTCTGGTCCTCGCTCCACCGGTGCCCCTGTCTGCCCCTGGGTCTGGGAGCCTCAGCCTCGTGGTCTGGTCTCAGTAGCAGGTGAGCTTTGAGAGACATGCATAAAACTGCCCATGACAGCCAAAGTGCCTGGCCATGGGGTCCCGGCAGTTTCTACTCCATGGTGGGAGAACCAGCCTAGAGCTGCCCACTGCGGGCCAGACCTTCGCCCACGTGTCTGACAGCCCCTTAACCTCAGCTGAGCCCACGCTGGATGGATTCTCCCCCTCAGCCCAGCATGTTCTCTCCCCTCAGTACCTTGATTGGAATTCTGACATCTTCCATTCCCTCAAACCAAGTCTCCCCTGAACGTGTCCCACAAATCCAGCTCCACCTTTCAGCCTCGTTCTCATTATCGCACATGGATCAATGCAGAATCCAGTTTGCTTGCCTCTAGTCTCCCTCGCCTTGACCGGTGATTGAATAGTAACCACCTGTGCATCGCCCACCACGGGTCGTGAGGAGTCATGTGTGTTGGGATGAGGGTGGGGGTCATTGCTCATCACGGTGACTCTGAATGCTGTGGGCACTTAAGGTGCAGTGGCCGAGGAGGCACAAAAATGTATGAAGCAGCACCATTAGGAGACCGATGTGAGTGGGCACACAGCAGAAAATGGGCTACACGATGGGGGGTGCAGAGGCAATAAAAGAAATCCTCAGGGCTGGGCAAAGGAGGGGCCACCTGGAAATGCTGGGCCCAGGCTGAAGGTGCTGTCCTCAGCTGCCGTCCACAGGCAGAATTTCTTCCCCGTCACAGAGAGGCCTCAATTGTGCTTTAAAAACCCGCCCACTGATGAGTCAGCTCCACCCAGATTACCTACCGTGTAGGTTGCCATATGTCTACCATACACATCTGATCTTGACAAACCTGTATGTAACTTGACAGCGTTGAGAAATATTCTCTAAGCTTCAGTGAATTAAGAAAAGACTTCTGAAGCCAGGAGCAGTGGCACACGCCTGTAATCCCAGCGATTTGGGAGGCAGAGGCAGGAGGATCGCAAGTTTGAGACCAGAGGCAGTCTGCATAATTTAGTGAGACCCTGTCTCAAAAAGTAAAAAAAAAAAAAAAAAAAAAAAAAATGGGTTGAGGGTGCAGCTCAGTGGTCCAGCACTTGCAAAGCATGCAAGTGTGAGGCCCACTGGGGTTCAAACCCCAGTACTAGAAAAAAAAAAAAAGGAAGAAAGAAAAGAAAGGATTTCTGTGATAATCTGCTATGGTCAAATAGTTGAAATGTGGCACACATATGTGTCATCTTAAATTCCATCTGCTTTGGAGGAAAAAGCAGCTGATGCAATATTTATAGTAAAGATTATTTTTTAAGCTGGGTGTGGTGGTACACGCCTGTAATCCCAGCAACTTGGGAGGCAGAGGCAGGATGATTGCAAGTTCGAGACCAGAGGCAGTCTGCATAATTTAGCGAGACCCTGTCTCAAAAACTAAAAAAAAAAGGGGGGGGGCCTAAGGGTGCAGCTCAGTGGTACAGCACTTGCAAAGCATGCAAGCACAAGGCCCTGGGTTCAATCCCCAGTACTGCAAAAGAAAAAAAAAATTATTTTTTAAAATTACAAACACTTCAGAAATTAACTTCATTATGGGCTTCTTATAGTAGTTTTCCAATATGTACTATTACCTTTCTTAGCAAACTTTATGGACATATATTTAATTTTTTTGTAAATTTTCAGGTATCTTTAGAGTTTCCCACTTAATTGAACAGCCCTGTAGGCATCCAGATTCTCATTTTCTTAGTGCATATGTTTTTTAAAAATGTGCTATTTATTTATCTGAGTTGCTTTATTTTTATTATACCATATGCCGTTTATAATGGCTGAGCATACCACTGAAAAGATGTGTCTGCAATCCTCTGCTAAGAGATTAAATCAAGCCATGCAGAAAATGATGTATTTTAAAAGGACAATATTTTTGTGAACATCTTTGCTTTTATTGTCTGGTTAATTGTTGACTGAATTTCCTCCACCGCTGTGAAAATGCAACAAGTAATGATGCAGGGAAAGACTATCAGGAAAAATCATGACTTGGTTTGGAAATGTTCAGTGCTTGCTCTGTTTTGAGAAAACACAGTAGTGTCTCAGGCTCCCACACAGAGCTATAATTTTCCCATCCACTCCACAGTCTTCCTATTTTTATTTGTATAATTTATTTACAGTAAAATGTGCAAACATTTAAGTGCCTAGTTTAGTGACTTTTGACATATGGGTAGCCATCACCCCAAACAAGATTCAGAAACATTTATATCAACTGCAGCAGTTTCTTCATATCCCCTTCTGTGTAATTCCCTGCTCTGGACAAAAACTGTTACAACTTCTATCACTATAGTTTACTCCTGCCTGTTTGACTGCACATAACTTTAACACATGTACATTTTAGATTCTGGCGTCTGTCTTGTGTCATATATGTAAGATTCATCACATTGTATGAATTTGTAATATGTTAATATTGCTGGGTAGTATTAAATCATATAATTGTTGTTGTTGTTGTTGTTAGGTGCCGTCTAGTCGGTATCCGACTCATAGCGACCCTCTGTACAACAGGGGAAACACTATTGTCAGTGCTTCTCTGAAGTTCATAGGGTTTTCAATGGCAGATTGATTTTTTGGGAGGGGGTTTCCAGGTCCTTCTCCCAAGCCTACAGCTTCTGGTGTTCCCAGGCGGTCTCCCATCCAGGTACTAACCAGGCCCGACCCTGCTTAGCTTCCGAGATCTGATGGGATCGTATGCCACAGGGCTACAGCTGCAGGCAAATCATATAATGCACCAATCTTTATCTATTCTCCTGTTGATGTATACTTACCTTGTTTCCAAATTTTGAGTATTTTAAGTAAGACTACTATGAACTTTCTTCCGTAAATCATTTGGTAGATATATTTTCATTTCTCCTAGATGAATACCTAGGAATAGAATTTCAGTGTCTTGTTCTTGTTGTTTAGTGCCATCAAGTCGTGTCCGACTCATAGTGACCCTCATAAGATTTTCAATGGCTAATTGTTTGGGGATTGCCTCAGGAGTAAATTGCCGTGTCCTTCTCCTATTTTTGTGGTGCTGGGGATCAAACCTGGGAACTTCAGAGACTGCATAGCAGCACTGTACTAACTGAGCTAATCCCCAGCCCCCTCAGGGTCTTAGGTAGTTATATGTTTAACTACGAAAGAAACTACTAGTTCTCTACAATTGTTCTGTTTAACACTTTCAGGGGCAGTAGATAAGAGTCCCAATTTTTCCACATCTTTGCCAACATCTGATTTGATTTTGTCTTTTTATTTATTTATTTTTTTACTTAGACTTTGTGGTGGTTATAAAATGGTAGCTCCTTGTGATTTTAGTTTCATTGTCCTGCTACTGAATGATATTGAGCACCTTTAGGACACTTGTTTCTTAGCTTTTTATCTATACATGTGTGAGTGTGTATGTGTGCATGTATGTTAAACATCTATCCAAATCTTTTGCCCATTATTTTATTGGGTTATTTGTTTTCATTGATTTATAGTTCATTTCATGTGCTAGCTTATTACCAAACATTGTTTGTAAAAACTGTCCCATCCTATGGCTTTTCTATTCATTTTATTAATTTCCTATTCAATTTTTTGATAAAAACATATTTAATTGCTTACTGATTTATTTATCTGGTTATTAGTGCTTTTGGCTTCCTGTTGAAGAAAATTTGTGTACTTCATGGTTGCAAAAATAGCTTCCTTTTTTCTTTGACAATGTTTTATGGTTATAGCTTATATATCTAGATCTATGATCCATTTTGATTTTATTTTGTATCTAGAACAATGAAGATATTAGTTTTTTTTTCCCTATGGATAGTCAGTTTATTCAGCATCATTTCTTAAAATATCTAATTTTCCCTATTGATTTTGTTCAGTATCTTTGTTTTAAGCTATTAGACAATGTATACATAGATCTTATCTCCAAACTGCATGGTTCCACTAATCTATCCTTAGGCCAATATCACAGATATGATTATTGCAGATGGAACAAGGTGTCTTTATTTTTTTATGTTTACCAAATTGCGTATATTTATCATATAAAACATATTTCGAAATGTATACATTGAAGAATGGTTAAATTAAGATAATTAACAAATGCATTAGTTCATATAGTTATCATTTTTGTGGTGAGAACACTTAAAATCTACCCTCAGATTTTTTTAAAACATAGTGATGTTTATGATGATGAAATTGCTATATAAACAAGAAATAAAGGCTGAACATGGTGGCACACAACCATAACCTCAGCAACCTGGGAGGCAGAGGCAGGAGGGTTGCAAGTTTGAGGTTAGTGCCAGCACACACAACTTAGTCCTGCAGCCATACCACCGTGGCATCCGATCCTGTCAGATCTCGGAAGCTAAGCAGAATGGGGCCTGGTTAGAACCTATGTGGGAGACTGCCTGGGAACATCAGGTGCTGTAGGCTTGGGAGAAGGACCCAGCAACCCACTCCCCAAAACAATCAGCCATTGAAAACCCTATGAATAGCAGAGAAGCATTGACAGTAGTGTTTCACCAATTGTAAGTAGGGTCGCTATGAGTCAGACACTGACTCAATGGCACTTAACAACACAACTGAGAGAGAAAATGCCTCAAGGTAAAAAATTTTTTAAAAGGGCTGGGAGAGCAGCCCAGTGGTAGAGCACTTGCAAAGTATGCATGAGGCCCTGGGGTCAACCCCTAAGTACTACAAAAATAAAATATAATACAGTAAAATATAATAAAAATTTTTAAAAAAAGAAATAAAATGACAGGCAAAAATGTTGAGGCTTATGTCGTTACAGTAAAAGAAAATTTGCTTATAGTAAGTATTTCACTTCCTTTTAGCTATGAGTTAATTTCTAGGATTATCAGTGAACCTGAAAAGGGACTTTTCTATATCTTGATTGTGGTGGTGGCCATACAAATCTACACAGGTGATGAATTGACACAGAGCCACACAAACATAGTACCAATGACAATTTGCTGGTTTTGATATTGTACTACAGCTATATAAGATGTAAACACTGGAGAAAATAGGAGGTCCAGAGTATAAGGGATCTCTCTGTACTTTCTTTGTGATATCCTGAGCATTTCCAGTTATTTCAAAATAATATTTTAATTTTTTAAGAAAGAAAGATTGGCAAAACTCATTGATGAGAATGTTGTGAAGGTGAGCTAATATGTAAATACTAAATATGTAGAGTATAAACCAGTGACTTCATTTTGGCAAATTTTAAATACTTGGATACATAGGTATTTTTTTAACCAGAATTTATCCCAGTAGGAAAAGATGTGTTAAAAGCTATACTGCAATTTAAGTTGACCATTCTCATTCAATATAATGTCCTCCTTTTCATCAAAACTAAAGTACAATTATCTTATTAATGTCTGATCAAGGTAAAAAGAAGAATCCATGTATTGTTATTAATTATAGTCACCATGTTGTTGTTAGGTGCCATCAAGTCAGTATCCGACTCATAGCGACCCTCACAGGGTTTTCAATGGCTGACTGTTTTGGGATTGCATTGGGAGTGGATTGCCAGGCCCTTTTCCCATTTTTGCAGTGCTGGGAATTGAACTCAGGTCCTCAGAGACTTCAGCGCAGCGCTCTACCAACTGAGCTAAATCCCAGCCCTATAGTCACCATAGTGTACAATAAATCTCTTGAACCTATTCTTTCTATCTCACTAAAACTGTATCCTTTTAGTTTGTAGCTGTTTCAGAAGTGTTGAAGTCAGGTTGTGTAAGTCTTCCAGCTTTATCCTTTGTCAAGTTTGATTTGTTTTTTGTAGGTCTGTTGTGTTTCCTTATTAGCTTTCAAATCAGTTTTGTCAATTTCTTCAAAAATCATACTATAGTTTTCACTTTTACCCTTTGTTTTAATGTGGGGAAGATCTTTGATTTTACTTATTCAATAACATGTATTAAGCATTTGTTCTTTTTCTCCTGTAATTCTTCCCTTTATTGTTATTTAATTAGGATAAGGGGGCTGGTATTTAGCTCAGTTGGTAGAGCACCGCTCTGCAGTCTCTGAAGTCCCAAATTCAATTCCCAGTCCCACAAAAATGGGGGAAGGACATGGCAATCCACTCCCGAGGCAATCCTGAAACAGCCAGCAACTGAAAACCCTATAAGGGTTGCTATGAGTCGGACATGACTCGATGGCACCTAACAACAACAATTAGGATACAATATAATGAGTTTCATTATGGGATTTTCATATAGTGTATCATGTACTTGCTCTTGTTTGTTTCCCTCATTACCCTACCCATTTTGCTTCCACCCCATCATATGTCCCCTCCCCCCTCTAGGTACATCCCCTTGTACTTTCCAATTTTGAGTAGTTATTTTTCTGAGGACTTTTCTGGTCTCCTGATGCAATGCTGAACAAAACAAAGACCACCTACTTCATAGTAGGAAAGACAAATAACAGATAAAGCTATCTTTAAGTGCTCTGGAAAATAGTAATAGAAGGCAATGTAAGAGAAAATGACTGGTAGATAGAGGCTGGCTGTTAAGCAGGGGTATCTATAAATGACCTGACATTGGAGAAGAGCTGTGGACACCCGGATGGTGACCCTTGAGGGCAGGGCACTGCCAGGCAGCCTGACCAGAGCTGCTGAGTTGGATGCCTCCCCCTCCAGGAGCAGCAGAGAGGTCTGCGGGTGGAGACAGCAGGCCAGGAGGCTGCTGTAGTCGATAGCATAGCTTTAAATGATGTGAGTTTTGAGCCAGAAATGGGGTGACATTAGTTTTAAAATAATACAGCTGGCCTCTGTGTGGGACTAGAACACTGAAAGCTGAGAGCAGAAATAGAGAGATTGGTTCAGATAAGGCTGTGGTGGGTGAAGCAAAAGACCATGGTAATAATTTTCTTTGATGTTTAATTCTTTACTGACCCTTAATGAATTTCGTATTTTGACATCATGTGCTGAGTGTGCATTTTAGTAAGAATTAGACCTTTCCTTATGTAATTCTGATTTAAAAAGGAACAGTGAATAGAGGTTCTAGTTTGTGGGGTTCATTTATATTGATACTGCCTGTGTCCAATGCCATACTCTTTAATGCCTTACATGTTGGTGGTTTTCAATTATGTTTATTCTTTTTGAGAAATCCAAATTAGAGTATCTTAAAACATTCCTATTTGATAGATGTCTGTGCATTGTTTCTTTTATATGTGAAATAGAATTTCCTGGCTGTGGCCTCATTTAAAAAGCTTTTGGAGAGACTGGCATTAACAGTCACTTGTATTTGCAATTAGTCTGCAGTCTTGGAACAACATGGAAGTCAATAATGCTGCTGTAGACTGTATTTTCTGTATTTTTTAACAAATAGTATCTGTGATTATGACACAGTTCTTATTATTATTAGTGTAATTACTTCTTTTAAAGACCTATAATTACATTAAGAATGAGAACCCACCTATTTTTGATACTAGGTTAGTTATGGGATAACAGTGAAGCATTTTCAGTGGTGGTAAATTTGATAATAGGTTTTTAGATTAAATTGTAATGATCATTTTATTCCCCAGTTTCTTTAATTTAGTTATCATTCATTAAGTGTGCTCTAATATTTTTAAGAAATTCAGATTTTAAAAGTATCATGATAATAACTATATTAACCATAACTATATTAAGGTAGTAAAACATCTAGCTTTGTATGAGTGCTTTGATTAAGAAGTTCAATATAAAACAATAAATAAGATCCAAACTTGGAAAGAATTTTCCATTATTATGAAATCCTTATAAATTTAGCTGTTTTTTAGGATCCCAAAATATCAGTTCTTCTCATTTAATTTAAACTATTGTTCTCCTACTTGATATGTGGAGTATAAGAGAAATGAAATGCTTCAGGATTCACAAATGAAACTGCACAGTGGGAGGATCCAAGTAATTCTGGAGCTGAAACATTTCCATCTACCACAGAGAGAGGCCAGGCCCCAGGCATCTTTCATCAGCAAAGCCATGTCTCCCAGAGAAGCCTGGAGAAGAGCCCTCCTCATTCCTGATGAAGTGGGCAGTGTCCTCAGCTGTGGACTGCACTATGCAGCCCTTTCTGTGATCTGACCACACTGGATGAGTTTTTAAAAGGATATACCAGATGCCTGCAGAACAACTTTCCTCAGACTAAAGGACAAGGTGATACAGTGAAGAGTAATTAATAATCTGAACAGAAAGCTCTCTGTGAGAGGATGTGCAAGAAAAAAAATTGGAGTTGCTGTGTAGTCTGTCCTAATGGAAGAATACTGACACTCTTGCAGCTTTCCTCCACATTATCTTCTCTTTCCTTCTACTTCATTCAACTCTCAAACCTTTCTTCACCAATCTCACTAGTCATAATTTTTAACCACTAGTCTTTTTAGATTACTCCAGTCAATTAATACTTCCCAAATTCATTTGTCAAAACCAAAACTGACATCTCCAATCCTTGCATTTGCTAGACCTCCTGGAAAGTTTTTCCTTAAAGAATATTCCAGGCCTCAAACAAGATTAATCAAAACTATAATTGCAATATTGGATGAAACTATTACTCTAGCAGCAGAAACTTTCTATGCACTTAGTGACACTGGAGTCGAAGATCCCAAAAGAGGACATTATATCAAAGGCAACCCCAAGCGTATAAGGCAGTAATATCTAGACTAAACAATAGGTAAAGCTCAACCCCAAACCACATGAAATATGAAAAAGATGCCCCAAATGACTACAACCCCATAATAGTTGATTTTAAAGAAACCAAAATATTAGATATGCCAGAAAAAGGATTTAGAAGTCTGCCTAGAAGTATGTTAAAAGACCTCAAACACACTGCAACCAAACAGATGTATGAACTGAAACAATGAACAAAAAGTATCTAACTTAGAAGAAAAATTCAGCAATGAAATCAAGATCCTGAAGAAGAAACAAACAAATTCTGGAATTATAAAACACAGTCAACCAACTTAAAATATCAGTAGAATCTTTAGTATGTACATTGGATGAAGCAGAAAATAGATATTTTGATACTGAAGAAAAAGTTGAGAAACTTACCTGTTCAGATAACAAGACAGAAAGATGATGAGGCATTATGATCAATACTTTCAATAGCTCTCTGATGAAATGAGAAGATGCAAAATACGAATACAGGGGTTTCACAAATGAGCTGAAACTGACACTAGGGGCACAGGAAATCTTTTCAATGAAATAATAGCTAAAAACTTCACAAACCTAAGGGAGGATGTGTACACCCAAACCACAGAGGCATCCAGAACTCTAGAATAGAACAGAAAACATCCTCTCCACAACACATCGTAATGGAAATGTTAAATCTAAAAAGCAAAGCAACTAATTTAAAGTGTGCAAGAGAGAAATAGCAACTCATTTCCAAAGGCAACCCCATCAGAATAATGGGCCACTTGTCAACAACAATTCTAAAGGCAAGGAAAGCATGGTCAGATATTATTCAAGTCCTGAAAAAGAATAATTACCAACCAAGATTACCTTACCCAGCAAAGCTATCTTTTAAAATAGACTGAGTAATAAAGACATTTCATGATATTGACAAGTTTAAGCAATTTGCAACCACCAAGCCTGTACTACAGAGGATTCTTAAAGAAATACTACATATAGAAGAAGCAAGACAAGCCCAATTGCAAAACCAAAGTAAAAGACATTAATTCATGAACACACCAAGCAAATTACAAACCACAGAAGACAAACAAACATCAAAATGATGCAAAATACCAAGAACTTCTCAATAATTACTCTAAATGTAAGTGGTCTTAACTCACCATTCAAAAAGCACTGACTGGCCAACTGGATAAAAACCAAAAACCCTCGATATATGGTATTCAAGAGACTTATCTCACTCACCAAGACCATAAATGTCTGAAAAATTAAAGTCTGGGAAACAATATAACAAGCATTTGGAAACAACAACAACAACAACAAAAGGCAAGGATAACTACACTAATTTCTGAAAATGTGGACTTCCATCCCAAACTAATCAGAAGAGACAAAGGTTGTCGCTACATATTAGTAAAAGTAACAGTCAACTAGGAGTAAATAACATTAGTCAATATTTATGCACCAAACATAGAAGAACCTAACTTCATAAAACAAACATTACTGGTGGATAAAGAGTAAGGTTTAAAGAACACATAGGCCCAGTCACAATAATCATGGGAGATATCTGTACCCCACTCTATTCAATAGACAAGTCATCAAAGCAAAAAAGAAAATTAGCAGAGAGCTGATTGATTTAAACAATACCATAGACCAACTGGACCTAACAGATATTTACATAATACTCCATCCATCAGATGTGGAATACACATTCTTTTTAGCACTGCATGGAAGGTTTTCTGAAATAGACCACATTTTATTCCACAAAAGTGGTCTCAACAAATACAAAAAAAGTTGAAATCATCTCCTATACTTTATCAGATCACTATGGGATAAAACTAGAATGCAAAAGCAAGAAAACCTCCAGAAATGTTACAAATACATGGAGGCTAAATAAAACACTTCTGAATGACAAATGTGTCATCAGAGAAAGGAAATTAAAAAGTTCCTGCAATCAAATGAGGATGAAAACACATCCTACCAAAA
The DNA here is from genome assembly GCA_007922755.1 of Pedetes capensis. Classification (NCBI taxonomy): domain Eukaryota; kingdom Metazoa; phylum Chordata; class Mammalia; order Rodentia; family Pedetidae; genus Pedetes; species Pedetes capensis. The sequence continues at coordinate 54,572 of VMDO01002812.1, forward strand.
CCTGGGGCACCCAACAACGGCAGTTCTAAGAAGGAAGTTCATAGCCATGAGTGCCTATATCAATAATACAGAGAAGGTCCAATTAAATAACTTAATGTTACACCTCAAGGCACTAGAAAGCCAACAACAAGCCAACCCCAAAAGGAGTATGTAGAAAAAAATAAAAGCAAGGAAGAAATTAACAAAATAGAGACTAAAAGGACAATACACAAAATTAACAAGATTAAGAGCTTGTCCTTTGAAAAGATTAACAAAATTGATGCTCCCTTAGCCAGACTCACCAAAAGAAAGAGAGAAAAGACCCAAATTAATAAAATTAGAGATGAGAAGGGGGACATAACAATAGATATCAGAGCCAGGCGTGGTGGTGCCTGCTTATAATCCCAGCAACTTGGGAGTCAGAGGCAGGAGGATCGCAAGTTTGAGACCAGAGGCAGTCTGTGTAATTTAGTGAGACTGTGTCTCAAAAAGTAAAAAAATGGGCTGAGGGTGCAGCTCAGTGTTACAGCACTTGCAAAGCATGTAAGCATGAGACCCTGGGTTTAACCCCCAGTACCACACACACACACACACACACACAAAGGTATCAGTGAAATTCAGAAGATAATCAAAGACAACTTTGAGAAATTGTAGTCCATCACAAATGAACATACAAAGAAATAGGGAAATTCTTTAACATATATAACTTATCAAAACTAAACCTTGAGGACATAATCAAATTGAACAGACCCATATCAACCACTGAGATTGAGGCAGTAAAGAAAAACGTCCCAACAAAAGAAATCCCAGGGCCTGATGAGTTCACAGCTGAATTCTATCAAATCTTCAAAAGAAGAATTAATTCCTATTGTCCTTAATTTGTTTCATAAACTAGAAAGGGAAGATGCATCTTCAAATATATGCTACAAAGCCAGTATCATCCTAATACCAAAAGCAGAAAAGAGCACTACAAAGAAAGAGAACTATAGATGAATTTCCTTGATGAACATTAATAAAAAAATGTCCTCAATAAAATTCTGGCAAATCAAATACAGCAACACCTAACAAAGATCATACACCATGATCAGGTGGGCTTCATTCCACAAATGGAAGGCTGGTTCAACATACATAAATCAAATAATGTAATTCAACATATCAAGAGACTTGCAGACAGAAATCACACAGTCATCTCAATTGATGCTAAAAAGGACTTCAACAAAGTTCAACATCCCTTCATGATAAAAGTCCTGAAGAAATTGGGTGTAGAAGGACCTTCTCTCAGCATCATAAAGGCCATCTATGACAAATCAATAGCCAGCATGGTATTAAACAGGGAGAAATTGAAAGCATTTAAGCTCAGGAATAAGATAAGGATGTCATTTGTCTCCTCTCTTATTCAATATTGTGATGTAAGTCCTAGCCAGAGCAATCAGGCAAGAGAAAGAAGTTAAAAGGATAGAAATAGAGAAAGATGTTAAATTATCCTCATTTTCAGATGGCATGATCCTATACCTAAAGGACCCTAAAAGTTCCACTAGAAAACTCTTATGTTAATAAGCTCCTTCAGCAAAGTGGTAGGATAAAAATTAGTGTTTAAAATTCAATAACCTTCCTTTACACCAATAGCAAAAAGGAAGAGAATGAAATCAAGACAGTAGCCCACGAAAAAGTTGAATATATAGGAATCAATCTAACTAAAGACCCTACAGACCTCTACAATACAACCTTCAAAACATTAAAGAGAGAAATAGTAGAAGACACTAGAAGATGTAAGGACCTCCCTTGATATGGACTAGAAGAATTAATATTGTGAAAATGGCTACACTACCAAAAGCGATTTACAGATTCAGTGAAATCCCTATCAAAATTCCAATGACATACTCTGCAGAAATAGAAAAAAAAATCCTAAAATTATTATTGAAGCACAAAAGACCATGTATAGCCAAAACAAATCTAAGCAGCAAAAACAGAGCAGGAAGTATCAGAATACCTGCCTTCAAACTATACTTCAGGGTCATAGTGGCAAAAAAAGCTTTGTAGTGGCACAAAATAGGCATGCAGATCAATGGAACAGAATTGAAGACCCAGAGATAAACCCACGCAACCACAGCTATTTGATCTTTGACAAAGGGGCTAAAGATGTACATTGGAGAAGAAAGATAGTCTTTTCAACAAATGGTGCTGGGAAAATTGAATATCCATATGCAGAAGAATTTTAAAATAGACCCCTATCTCTCAATCTGTATGAGAGTCAACTCAAAATGGATCAGAGACTTTATGATAAAACCGAAGCTCATGAGACTACTAGAAGAGAAGACAGGGAAAATGCTCCAACACACAGGCACAGGCAGATACTTCCTTAACAAAACTCCAGTTGCCCAGAAAACTGCAGCGGGAATCAAGAAATAGGTTTACATAACGCTAAAAAGCTTCTGTACAGCAAAGGAAACAAATTACAGAGTAAAGGAGGAGCCCAGAGAAAGGGAGAAAATCTCTGCCTCTTACACATCTGGTAGAGGACTAATTTTTAGAATACACAAAGGACTTAAGAAATCAAACACCAAAATAACAAATAACCCAATAAATCAGTGGGCAATGGAACTGAGCAGATCTCAAAAGAAGAAATACAAATGGCCAATAAACACATGAAAAAATGCTCAATATCCCTAGCCTTTAGGGAAATACAAATCAAAACTACAATGAGATTCTATCTCATACCAGTAAGAATGGCCAAGATTAACAAAACAAATAATAACAAATGGTGGCAAGGATGTAAAGAAAAAGGAACACTTTTACACTGCTGGTGGGACTGCAAGTTAGTGCAGCCCCTTTGGCAGTCAAATGGAGGTACCTTAGCAAACCAAGAACATAGCTACCACATGACCCAGCTATACCACTCCTAGGATTATACACAATGGAAGGTAAGTCATCGTACCACAGAGACACTGTTTACAATTGCAAGGGTATGGAATCAACCAAGATGTCCATCAACAGAAGAGTGGCTTTAAAAACTGTCATTCATATATATATATATATATATATATATATATATATATATATATATATATATATCTCCAATGGAATATTACTCAGCAGTAAAGAAGAATGAAATTATGTCATTTGCAGCAAAATGGATGGCACTGGAGAGGATCATTTTAAGCAAATTAACTCAGACTCAAAAAGAGAAAATACCATATGTTCTCACTCATATGTGGGAGCTAAATCTAACTGATAGGGAAAAAATTCTTACATATAAATATATAAATATGAACAATCATACTTATCTAAAAATAGAATATACAAATGGAACTGATAGGAGGAGGAGGGGATCAGCATGTGGGAACAGAGTGTGGGGAAGAGGTGAAGGGGAGGGAGAAGATAAAGAGGGAGTTAGAGGGTAAAGAGGAAGAGGAAAAGCACAAAATACAGGATGCAACTATATGAATATATGAAGAAAGAAGGAAGGAAAAAAATCAATGAGATGTAACCCATAATTGCATACACTTCTCATTACTTACTAATGAAAATTCCTACCTTTTTTATTTTCTTCTTTAGCTCATACTGTTCTGGAAAATACGTAAGGTGATGAGTGTGTAAGCAAAATTGATTAAATAGTTGCATAATGGATACAGCAAATGACTTATTAGTCTGTACTCCAGACATTTATGAACAAAATATAAAAAAAGGCATTACAACTTAGGGACTAGGTTTATATAGGCAGCTAGTGATCTGTCTCTTATTTTGAATTTTCTTTGTGCTCTCCAGGAAAAACATAGAATGTGGTTTGTCACTAATGGAAGCCAGATGAATTTCTGTTAATCACCTGAAATCCCTATAAATGTATGTATTTAAAGGCAGTTATTAACAACAAATGGAAGAAACTGGTAAAGTTATAGCCAGTAGAGTATGAATATTTCAGAACACAAAAGAAATAGTGCATTTTAATGGCTCTAAAGTAAAGCATATATAGGAAACAGCTGGTATTATGCTTTATGTTTACTTCTTGCCTTTGTTCCCTTCTCTCCATATAAAATTAACATTCTGGGCAATTTAAAAAATTGCACTAGCTTTAATAAAATGGGCTCTCTTATTTCTTTCTCTACTGTTGCAGTTAATTTAGGCAATGCCAGTCTGTTACTATTAGCAATGCTATTCAGCTAAAACTGCATTATCTTCCTCACACATAAAAAATTACATCATAATGAGCAAAACTGAGCTAAACATAATTATGCTTAAAACCAACACTGTGACATGAAGTGTTTTCTATAATAGTGGTGACTTCTGTATCACTGATAATTTTACTATTTGATTTGCATTGTATTCTCCTTGCTGCCACATTGATACACAGAGTGTATCCATTCATTTCTAGGAGATGCAGATACCAAAATAAATCTACTTGATTAACTCTCCTACTCCTTAAAAAGTCTTAAGTAATTAGAAAGTTAAAAAGAAGCTAAATTCCATCCTCCAAACCTGTATTTTTTAACCTAAATCCCTTTATAGGTTTATGCACTTGTCTTCTGAGCACATTTTAATAGCCTGAACATTTAGAACAGAAGTTCAGCATCTTCTGCTCCTGACCAGCATGTGCTGGGTTAGGCCATCCCTAAGATTTAGCTCAGTTGGTAGAGTGCTGCTCTGCAGTCTCTGAGGTCCCAAGTTCAATTACCAGCACTGCAAAAATGGGAGGGATTAGCAATCCACTCCCGAGGCAATCCTGAACAAGCAGCCATTGAAAACCCTATGATGGTCGTTATGAGTTGAACTCAACTCGACAGCATCTAACAATAACAACAAGATAGGGGAAGCCTGCAGCCATACCACTGTGGCATCCAATCCCATCAGATCTCCAAAGCTAAGCAGGGTCAGACCTGGTTAGTACTTGGATGGGAGACTGCCTGGGAACACCAGGTCCTGTAGGCTTGGGAAAAGGACCCGGCAACCTGCTCCCCCAAAACAACCAGCCATTTAAAACGCTATGAATAACAGAGAAGCACAATACTGTTTCACCTGTTGTACATAGGGTCGCTATGAGTCTGACATGGACTCGGCAGCACCTCACTACAACAAGATGGATGAGGGCTGGGGTTTGGCTCAATTGGCACAGTTGGCATTGCTCTGCACTCTCTGAGGACCTGGATTTGATCCCCAGCACCACAAAAATGGGAGAAGGATGTGGCAATCTGCTCACAGAACAATCCCAAAACAATTAGCCATTGAAAACCCCTATGAGATTCCCTATGAGTTGGACCCAACTTGATGGCATCTAGCAACAACAAAAACAAGACAAGTGAGCTTTACAACTTCTCACAAGTGCAAAGTGGGGAAAAGATGGGAGAATCGACTCTACTTCACAGATGCAGCACCAGGTAATCCCTTCAGCCCATCAGGAAGCTTTGCAAAGTAGGCTCCTGGATAAAGAGATGAGATAGAAAGCAGACTCTACAAAACCCATCCATTCTGTGGGGGGCTTGACCCACTTTCCTGGTCATCTCTGTTTCATCTCAGCACAGCACTAATTAATATTTGCTTTGTTTAAGACATTGTGCAAGTTGGGTGCTGATGCATGCTTGTAGTCCCAGTGACTCAGGAGGCAGAGGCAAGAGGATTGTGAGTTTGAGGCCAGAGGCAGCCCGTGCAGCTTAGTGAGACCCTGTCTTAAGATAAAAAATTAAAAAGGGGTTGGTAAGCCGGGCACGGTGGCACACACCTGTAATACTAACAATTCAGGAGGCAGAGGCAGGAGGATCACAAGTTCGAGACCAGAGGCAGTCTGCGTAATTTAGCAAAACCCTGTCTCAAAAAGTAAAAAAATGGGCTGTGGGTGCAGCTTAGTAGTACAGCACTTGCAAAGCATGCAAGCATGAGGCCCTGGTTTCAACCCTCAGTTCTGCAAAACAAACAAACAAACAAAAAGGGCTTGGTAGTGTAGCTCACTGGTAGAGCACTTGTGTAGCATGTGCAAGGCCCTGGGTTGTACTGCCAAAAAAAAAAAAGACATTGTGTGAAGCACTGAGGGATTTAAAAGGGACTAAAATAGCTCACAGCTCCTCAAGGAGAATTGGGTAAAAGTTGGATGCTCACAATGACAAGCTGGAAAATCACCTTAGGAGAAATGTGTCTACCACCGCATAAGGCTTATACCAGGACAAAACCAATATTGATTTTTGAAGCAAAAACTACAACAAGAAATATTATAGAAATATAGGTTTTAAAACCCAAACAACTATACATTGTTACCATGACCTCCCATGCTTATAGATTCTGAAAAAGCATCTCTCAGATAATGCATTTCCCTTTATCAGAATTTATGCAAATACCCAACTACTTTTGGTGCTTGCAGGTGATTGTGGATTTATAACCCAGGTGGTTCTTCCGTATTGGTTTCAAGTCAAACCACCCAAAGTCTGGAGTTGCATGAGCCAGAACTCACAGCTTCTTTTCATCTCCAGTTCAGAGAAAAATGTCTCCTCATTTCTTATCTGTGTATGCTTGTAAGAAAGACAAAGCCAGCCAGGCGCAGTGACACACACCTGTAATCCCAGCAACTCGAGTGGCGGAGGCAGGAGGAGCACAAGTTCGAAACCAGAGGCAGTCTGCATAATTTAACGAGACCCGTCTCAAAAATGTAAAAAAATGGGCTGAGGGTGCAGCTTACTGGTACAGCACTTGCATAGCATGCAAGCTCAAGGCCCTGGGTTCAACCCCCAGTAACACACACACACACACAAAAAAAAAAAAAAAAAAAAAAAAAAAAAAAAAAAAAAAAAAAAAAAAAAAAAAAAAAGAAAGAAAGAAAGAAAGAAAGAGAAAAGGAAGAAAGAAAGAAAAACTTTTGCTAGTTTTAGAGATATATGGATCCTTGCATCTAATTGCATTAACATAATAAAAAGTCTTCTCAACTCAGAAATTCTCTCCTCTTTTTTCAACATTGATAGATAGCATTGACACATGTTGGGTGTACAGTACTTACAGGATTGGAAATGCCAATTATGGTCTTTAGGATAGGGCAGGAGACCACTTACCTAGACTGAAAAACATCCTAAGGAGAAGGCCCTAAGTTGTATGCTTATTTCTAGGTAAATTTCTAATGTCTTCAGTTGAGGGTAGTTAAAGGAAGCAGGATTCTGTGGATTGGAATGGAAGAGGCTGAGCAGGATTTGCAATAAAGTTTTGGCCTTTGAAAGAAGCTCATGGGTTTGGCATGAGGGACTAAGTGTAAACAGAACTGAGGCTGGCATAGAAGTCACTTACGACCCTCAGTCATTGGAAATATCTGAGCAGCATACATTCAGCTCTGTGAAAGGAAGTCCAAAGCACTTCTCAGCTTAGGTTCTAAGTTAGCAGAGCTAGGTGGACTCAAAAAGAAGGAATTAACAATTCTGAGTCATATGGGCAGACTTTGAACGTTGGATGGAGGACTAGTCACAGAAAAAGTAAAAGGATCCCCTTACTGCATATTAACTTTAACAAAACAAGGAAGGCAGTAAAACTTTGAAGAAAAGAATGCTGAAGATTCTTAGGGAAAAGAGATAATAGCAATTGAAGGGTCAGCTTAAAATGCACAAAATGTTTTCAATATTTTTTATTCTTTCGTCTTTGTTGTTAGGTGCCATTGAGTTGGACTGACTCATAGTGACCCTGTGTACAACAGATGAAACACTACCCAACCCTGCACCATACCTGGCACCGTTGTCAGTGCTTCTCTGCTATTCATAAAGTTTTCAATGGCTGATTGTTTTTTGGAAGTGGGTTACCAGGTCCTTCTCCCAAGCCTACAAGCACCTTGTGTTCCTAGATGATCTCCCATCCAAGTACTAACCCGATCCAGCCCTGCTTAGCTTCTGAGATCTGATGAGATCAGACACCAGGGTGGTATGGCTGTAGTTGCTATTGTTTAGACAACTTCAATATGTGAAAGCTTTCGTGAGTTTACTTCTGACTGTGCTTACCCACAAGGTCTCAGGTTTTCTTCATCTGCAAATGTTATCATCGTGGAGTTTGTAGGAACTTGCTTTTTGAAGCTATGGGTATCCATTTAATTGCAGGGGAAAAAAAGCCTTGAAATAAATAGACAAACACAATCTGGACTCTGAAGTGGGCTTCATCCACCGTTGGAGCCTTTTAGTAAAGAAAGGATAACTGATTTCAGATTAACAATCTGACCTAGTTCTTGAGAGGCTTTCTTCCCCTTTCAGTGAGCACGGGCTTTTCTTTCTCTGGCTCTGCAGTCTTTTCGCGTCCTCATTCATGGCTTTCCTTCCCTGGGCTTCTCACGTCTCTGACCTGTGCCTCACGTTTGTCAGCACTGTCCGGCCCACAGCCTCAGGCTCTTCACTTCGGCTTCCCACAGTCCCACGCTGTGACTGGCTCAGGTCTTGAGAATTACTTGGATGAAGAAACAGGGAGAATTTCTTTTCTGAGTCGTAGATCGTTCTTTCTTCCATGTCGTTGTCTTAGAAGAATCAGAACTTCCGGCCTTTTGTGGCATTCATCCTTTTTTATTTTCACTGAAGTTTAAATAATACAGTGTGGGGGAATGTGGGATCCCATGGCCAAGTGAGTGCCTTTGGGGCTCTGTCACAATAGAAATGCTCCCATCCATTCTGGAGGGGCCTGTGGCCAGTTCTGGGAGCAGGAAGCTGGCAGTTGTTGGAGTTCCAAGTGGCTTGAGGGTCTTTGTCACTAGGCCTCATGTTTTAGGGGATCCCATCTCTATTCTTCATGGCCTGGCTGTGTCTGCTTCTAACTTTCCTCAAACTTGGAAGAGAATTATTGTTGTTGTTAGATGCTGTGGAGTCAGTGTCTGACTCAAAGTGACCCTATGTACAACAGGCAAAACACTATTGTCAGTGCTTCTCTGCTATTTGTAGGGTTTTCAATGGCTGATTGTTTTTCGGGAGTGGGTTGCTGGGTCCTTCTCCCAAGCCTACAGCACCTGGTGTTCCCAGGCGGTCTCCCATCCAAGTACTGACCAGGCCCAACCCTGTTTAGCTTCTGAGATCTGATGGGATTGGACACCACAGTGGTACGGCTGCAGGCCTGAAGAGAATAAGCATTACTTATCTGCTACAGTGCAGAGGAGATTCAACAGCAAATATTTGAGGACAAAAAGTGAAAGGAGAGAAATCGGTGCTAAGTTGACACCCAGGCTGCTCCTCAGTGGGACAACTATGTCACCAGATTGCACAGGCTTTTGTTAGCTCAGACACTTGTGGCACCTCCAGGCTTTGTCATGCAATGGCAGCTGGGAAACTGACTGCTGTATTTGTGGCCTAAATGGATCCTGCGGCAGGTGCAGTGGTGGAACCGTTGGTGTCACATCTCCTTAAGTATTCACAGTGATGTTTTGCCATCTTGGGATATGTCCCACTGTGCTGCCAAGGGAGGGAAAGAGAGGAACCTGGTAAAAGCAGGATTTCTCTTTGCAGGAAACCTTCGAGAAGGCAAGTTTGAGCAGCAGCAGCAGTGGAGCCGCCAGCCTGAAAAGTGAGCTCTCAGAAAGTGCAGATCTGCCACCCGAGGGCTTGCAGGCCCCTGGCGGGAAGGATGAAGACCGAGCGAGTGAGGAAGTGATGTCAGAGCACAGCTTCCACCTGGAGAGCATCGAGAAAGGTGCTTCTGTGCGGGTGCATCAGCGTGAAAGCACCCTTCACTCACTGGCTCAAGGCTCATTGCTTTTCTGTTTCTGTTATCGTGCAGATGTGTACTCAGAACTAGAGGACGAGTTGGACATCTCGGATAACTCCAGCAGCTCCAGTTCCAGCCCTTTGAAAGAGTCCACATTCAGTAAGCATTCTTTTCAAGGGTGACATAGTGGGGTTCCAACGGGTAACGGTTTGGGAATCAAACTCCAGCCATGACCTGGGCTTGTGTTCCAAGTGCGATGCTAGCTGGGACAGGACTATGTGTCTCTCATAGAGCCTAGTGGTATAGACTAATTTTTGTATAATTCTATTTACATTATTATAAAGGGATGTATTATATTTAAGTTGCTGAAAGAAATATCTTAATTTTTTAGAACCATGAAAAAATATATGTAAATTCAACCTACTGTTAGCCTTCATTTGAAACAAAGAAAAGCGTTATCCTGCAGAATAGGAAGAAAAGGAAACGAGGTATCTAGGTAGAATTTTTATTTTTGCCAGACGAGGTAGTGCACTTCTGTAATCCCAACAACTCAGGAGGCAGAGGCAGGAGGATCGCAAGTTCAAGATCAGAGGTAGTCTGCATAATTTAGCAAGACCCTGTCTCAAAAAATAAAAATATGATCTGGGGGTGCAGCTTGGTGGTACAGCACATGCAAGGCATGCAAGCATGAGGCCCTGGGTTCAACCCCTAGTACCGCAAACAAAAAAAAAAGAATTTTAATTATTTTTGATGGTATTTGAGGCTGAACTAGGGCCTCTTGCATACTTTATGCACGTGCTCTACCACTGGGCTACACTCCCAGCCCCTTTTTTGTTTTTTACCTTGAGTCAAGATCTCGCTGAGTTACACAGGATGCGTCTGTCTTTGGACCTGTGATCCTCCTGCCTCCACCACCCACATCACTGAGATTACAGGTGTGCACCAACATGCCCACCTTTTTAGATAGAATTTCAAGATTATTAGGAAAGACAGGATCAAATACACTCAACAAACTTGAAACTGAAAATATGTTAAAATAGAGGAAAAAACAATTACTTTAAATGAGTAAGTTGATAGGATATAAAAATTATAGACAGAAATACTCTGAAATAAATTAAGTATAAGTAATTCTGTCTCCTCAATGACTATACTATGAAGATCTCAAAGAAACAGATTTAAAATAATCTTGCTAAAGATCAAAGTGGAACACTAAGGATTTAGCTACTTTTTTTTTTGTCTTTTTTATCCTTAATCATCCCATCAAAATGGTGACTTAGATCATCCAAATTTTCTGGGACAATCACAATGTCCAACTTTCTGTCCTAGCTCCCCTGTAAGTTCCTGCCTGATGGATGAAATGTATTAGTTTGCATTGGGAAAACATGAATATTATCCAGGAAAAACTTTTGATGCATATAAACATGCATAGTAAATTCCAGGAGCAGTTCATTCCTGTTCTGGGATGAATTCAGTGCTGTTTATCCATCATAACAGGGAGAGTGGGGAGGAAGACCTTGGCAAAGGCTTTGCAATGACTATGACGTAGACACGCTATTGTGTTTTGTTAACTACTAATAACAATTTCTTGTGTACCATATTTTCTTTGGAAAAAGGCCCTTAAACTTGTCAAGAGACTAGTAATTTGTAACATTATATTTGAAGTGACACTTTCATGAACAAAGACAATGTTTACAATATACAGAAATGCAACATTAAAAACCAAAAGATTCCCTGAGGAAATAATTTAAAGTTATTTTTATTCTCATGTTTCAGGCATTTTAAAGAGAAGTTTCAGTGCTTCAGGAGGAGAGAGACAGTCCCAGGCAAGGTATGTACAAATTGAGCTCCTAGAAGTATTTTTAGACTCAGTGGCTAATGGTGAGAAGTCATCATGGGCATGTGGAAATAAACAGAGGCTGGTAGAACCTGCCCTACCAGAGCCTGTTCAAGTTTACCAAGTTGCTGCTCAAGAGTGCTAAGTGTGGACCTAGGTGTTAGCTTGTTGTTGTTTTTGTTGTTAGGTGCCCTTGAGTCGGTGTCTGACTTATAGTGACCCTACATACAACAGGTGAAACGGAATTGCTAGTGTTTCTCTGCTACTCATATGGTTTTCAATGGCTGATTGTTTTTTTGGGGAGTGGGTTGCTCGGTCCTTCTCCAAAGCCTATAGCACCTGGTGTTCCCAGGTGGTCTCCCATCCAAGTACTAACCAGGCCCAACCCTTCTTAGCTTCCTAGATCTGTTGGGATCGGGCACTACAGTGGTACGGCTGCAAGCACAGTTAAGCTAGAGAAGTAGGAAGGAGGTGTCTGTTTATTAGATGCTCCAGACCACTGCTGAGAGGACTGTCGCAGTTTCAAGAGTGTGGTCAGCCAGGAACAATCAATGAAGAGATGGAAAAGGAGCCGAGCAAACAGGTAGCAGGTCCACCGGGGGGGGGGTGGGGGGGGGTGGGCACCGGTCCATCTGAGCAGCGATGCCACAGCAGGAATCTCAAAACCAAATGATTACCTATGGCTGTGCTCCCCAGCAAAGAAGGCTTTATGGTAAAATGGAAATTTCCAATCTGATGAATTTAGGAATTTTGGCAGTCTCAAGTAGTTCTACTCTTCTAAAAGGATGCAGGGAGAATTTTCTTATTTGCAAGAATTCACTTGGTGTCCAACCATTCACAAAACAAAAGAAGCATGTCCTGTGTATTTTAGATCTTGAGATGGTTTTTGAAAAGCTAGTAATGAGGTAAATACTTTATGACAAGTTGGGTAAACCACCATCAGCAGGTAGAAGTTTCACCTGAAGCAGAGACACCATGGGGAGCTTCACCTGGGGGTCATGGACACGTTAACAGATGGAGTGTCCACTACCCCATGGCAGGTGCTATGGAAAGCAGGTTTCGAAGTGGACAAGATCTGCCCTAAAGGCACAAGTGCCTCCTATGTGGTGTGCACTGTGTGATGTACCACCAGGAGCCACAGGCCGGTCTGAGACATGGTACCTTCCTTTGAGGGACTCAGTACAATGCCAGCTTAGGATAAGACATTATCAGAAAAGATGACCAAAGACAGCCTATGATGCATTTCAAGTAGGAGGGAGAAAATTAACAGCATTTTGACTTCCTTCTAGGTGATTCCCAAGGCTCCCTGAAGTAAACGAGACAACTCTAAAATGCACTTAGAATTACTTACTAGGCATTAAATAGCCAGGTGTGGTGGCTCACGCCTATAATCCCAGCAACCGAGGAGGCAGAGGCAAGAGGATCTCAAGTTTGAGACCAGAGGCAGTCCGCATAATAAGCATTAAATAAAGCTAACCTTCTGACTCAACAGCACCTAACAATAACAACAAATAAACCTAAAGTTATTTTTAATCTAATTTGTTTAAGGTTTTCCTTGGTTTCTTGGTTTACTAATGGGAAATATTTATATTAATAAAAATAGAAGATAAATGATGGTTCAAATAGAAAAGAAGATAGTGGTGCTACATAATAGAGTAAAAACAAGTTGAAAATAAGCCCGTAGCATTTTTTGGCTGTTCTGTGCTACGTATAATACAGTGTGACAGTTACAATGAGACCCTGGGCAGCAATCCCTCCTGCAGACTCTTAAAAAAAGGCAGGTCTCTTAGGAAAGGGAGCCGGTCCCAATGAGCAGGTGCCACGGAGACGTGCCTGATCTGAGCACAGCCTCCAGAGTTCAGAATTCGGTACTGGTTATGGCGGAATGGAAGAGAGAGAATGCTGAGGCATGTCGTCACTTGAGGTCACCTGGGACATCAGGAGCCAGGCAATACCTGCTGGAGAGCTAGAGCGCTTCCTTGATGGTGGGGCACCTGAGCCAGGCATGTAGGTAGAACGTGATTGGGTGGAGCTGGAGGTCGGTTCCACCCCCTTCCCTCCCCCTCCCCGCCCTCCCCACGGCTTGAGAACCAGAAAGGCTCCCTGGTGATCCAAGCCCCTCGCACCAGGTGGAACTTGTCAGGAATAGGATGACTGGCAAGATGAGAAAGGATCAGTCCCTAGTTTGAGATTTTAGGCATTTTCAAATCTACAGTCTCCTGCCTGTATTACTGTTTTCCAGGAAAGGATTAAGAATGGGCTTGACTTTTGCCAGTTTTTGTGGGGGCTTTATAAGGTGATCCTGTACACATGTACGTTGGCATCTGTAATCCAGTAAGTCACAGCATTTAATTTCAACTAACTTATTCTGTGTAGTGGGATTTTGGTAAGGCACACAGGGGCTTCGGTCTCTACAGGTCCTCACGGGCTTTGGCCATCGTGTGATGACCTCCTTGAGAATATTCAGTTGAGCGTGGTGCAGGGGCACACACATACAGGCCCAGCATCTTGAGAGGCTCAGGCAGGGGGAGCCTTGAGTCCACAAGTTCAAGACCAGCCTGGGAAACATAGTAAGACCCTATCTCAAAATAAATAAATAAATAAAAATAAAAAAAAGAACATTCATTTATTCAAGTGATAGACATTTATTACTGTGTACCAAGCATATGCCAAACTATGTCTGGCTTGTGTACTTTCCCCAGAGTATAGTGTATTGCGTGTAGGTTCCAATCCACACTTGTTAGTTAATCGATAGATTGATGATTGTTATCTTAATGGAAATTCTGTGTCTCTCCCTGTTATGAATGGAAATCTTGCCCCTAGCTTGAATCTGTAGCCTCTGCCCTGGCCTCAGCTTAAGGATTGTTCTTTTTTTAAAGATTCTGTTGCTTAGGCAACAAGAATTCTCCAGGCCTGCTTGCTTCCTGTTGCCCAGGCAACAGGCTATCCTTGGCAGGCTGCTTTGAAACATCAGCTGTTTGCAGTCTCAGGGACGCCTGTGGTCCACAGCTTCTTTGATAAATTGGTGTTCTGCTGCATGATCTTATTTGAGAATGTCCTCCTGACTCCAGTCTTTGTGTATAGAGATGATGGAGACATTTGGGATCATCTACCATAGTAGATGTGACCTCAAGAAAGACTCCCGTGCAATCTCAGGACCTCTGATTCTTCCCTGCTTCTATCAGACAGCTCGTTTACTTTTACTTGTGGCTGTTCTCCCTTTCACCTCTTGTTCATGATCTGTGTCTAGTTTTACTTCTGTTGAATAAATACTGCTTGATCACTACTGGCCAGAACCAGCCTGGCCTATCTGCCAGTGCCACAATCCATTGGTCTTCAAAAAAAAAAAAAAAACCCAGCACAAAACAATGACAAACCACACAGCACTGTCAGCAAGAGCATCTTGCTTCTTTCCTGTGACACTTCTGCCCTTCCCTGACTTATTGCTCTTTGGCTGTCTTTGCAGCATGAGTAGAAAGGCCCTTAGCACTGGACCACTTTCTTGTCATGATACCAACTCTGTTAACTTTACAGGGATGAAAGCCCTTACTGAGTAGGAGATGCAACCCTACATAATGTGGCCTGTGCACACAGGACAAGCAAATGAATGCCCCAGCCTAACAGAGACTTTCAGCTGTGAATTCTAGTGAGCTCAGAAGGATAGTTGCCATAACCTCAAAAGGCACTTTCTTAAAATTGTAAGCCAAGATTCTCATTTCATAAGGTTAAATCCTTCTTTCTTTCTTTTCTTTCTTTATTTCTTTCCCTCCCTCCCTCCCTCCCTTTCTTTCTTTCTTATTTCTTTCTTTCTTTTTTTCTCTTTTTTTCTTGGTCAACATCAAATTGTACTGGCTACTTTTCACAACTGAATTATATTATGTGATGAACATACAATGAAAATGAAAATATTTCCTTTGTTCAGAGATATATTTAAAAGGTTTCTTATGAAAGGTAAAATTCTAGAAGCTTATCTCTTTCATGGCCAGGTCTCTTCTGATAAAATAATTATCCAAATAATCCATACTGTGTTGGAATTAGTTCAAAGTATATTTAAAACATAACAAAGTTCCTACCTGTGTTCTGGTTTGGCAGTGTGGTTAGGCTAATAGCCGCTTCCAGCACGTCAGTTTCTGTTTGACTTAGGAGTTCTGGATGAGGTCACAGTAGATCTCAAGAGAGCTGTTGGTGATGGCCTTTTAGAATCCTTTCAACCTTCCATTCCTCTGAAATTCTTTCAGCCTGAAGTGCTGTTGGTCAATGCTCATTTTAAAACTGTCAGAGCACACAATCTTCAATTTGTCAAGCCATTTCACTAGAAAATACACCTGGAATGTTCTCTTTGTGTTCTTTCAGCTCTGTTTCCAGCTTCACCTGTGGTGGGAGTGAGTCTTTTGCAGCCACAAGGCCCCGTTGGCCATGAGCGTCCACATGGTTCAGGCTAGAGGCAGGTTTCCCCCAGGCTCTGGGTAATTTCAACCATGAATCCATCTGGGGGCCTAGCAATTCCATGGTAACAGCTGTCACTTCTGGTGACAGTGAATCTATTGTATTTTGAAGTTTCAGATGACTATATCTTCTTGTGTGGGCTGGGATTTAGCTCAGCTGGTAGAGTGCTGCACTGCAGTCTCTGAGGTCCCAAGTTCAATTCCCAGCACCGCTAAAATGGGAGAAGGGCCTGGCAATCCACTCCCAAGGTAATCCGGAAACAGCCACTGAAAACCGTATGAGGGTCACTATGACTTGGATACCGACTCGACGGCACCTCACAACAACAACATATCTTCTTGTGGGGCTGGAGTTTGGCTCAGTTGGTAGAGTGCTGCTCTGAACTCTCTAAGGTCCTGGGTTTGATCTCCAGCACCACAAAAATGGGAGAAGGACCTGGCAGCCCACTCCCAAAACAATCCCCAAATCATCAGCCATGGAAAACTCTGTGAGGGTAACTGAGTCAGACTTAACTCCTTGGCACCCAACAACAACAACAACAATGAGAACAACAATCTGAACTTGCCAAAGCCAGCAAGGGAGGAGGACATCTTCCTGCCTGGGACATCCTGAGAGCCTCGTTAATTAAGCCTTTTTTTTTAAAATCTATGTGGGGGGATGCTCGTTGTCCCATTGTTCCTGCAAAACACCTGCTCAAGGATGTTAGTCTTTGCCTTTGTGAAAAGCAAGCTTTCCTCCCGTCTCTGAGAGGCTAATGGTGAGGTTAAGCTGCAAGCTGCAAACATCTTTCTTCTAAAGACCTGAGCAGCCCTATTTTTTGTTAACTCTATCCTTTCAAGATGGAAGGAACTCATGGGTGGATCCAATGATTTGGGTATTATTTGAGTCCTTAAGTTGAGTAGTGTGTAAGTGTATGTGCATTTTATTACACTTAATAAAATAGATATGAGTTTCAAGCATAGATTGAACATCCTGTGATTTTAAATGAAAGGTTGGGGCAAGAGCATTATCAGCCAAATTTACTTGTATGTGAATCCCTAT